>QFDD01115182.1:0-14732 GCA_006871305.1 Vachellia collinsii
AGTCGGTTAGTATAATTAGCGTAACCAAACAAATTAGACATGAAAAACGACGGTGCCTTGAACAAACAAACACTGCGGAAATTAGGCAGAGAAGAAGCCAATTCGCTAATTAAAGAGAAGGCATTTTCAGTGGCAACGGAAGTAGAACCAATTACCTCACTGGGCTTTTTATCTTTGTCTTTTTTATCATCGGACTTCTTCTCTGGCTTATCGTCCACCTTGTTCTCCTGTTTCTCGGCCGGCTTTTTATCGCCGCCGGCGTCTTTCCTAGGCTGAGGGGAGACGATCTCCACCTTCTTCTTGATCTTTTCCGCTAGATCCTCCCGCACCTTAGCTGCGTCCACTTTACCGATAACCGTCAGTTTATTGGCGGACGTATCAACCTTGACCCCTTCCACGCCTGAAACCATTAAAAAAAGAGAGGCCAAGATTGACGTTGAATCCCCAATTTCAAGAGTCATTCTGACGCAAAGGAGGGATCATTCAGCCTCCAATTTCAAGATAGAGTAAAATAGACGGTTGAACTGAAGGAATAGAGCGTACCTTGGAAGCGGCGGACGGCTTTTTTGATCTTCTGGGCGCAGCCATCGCAATGCATATCGAGCTTGAAAACGACATTGGGGGGAGCGTCGTCCTTCTTCTGCGCGCATAAACGACAGAATAAGAAAGGGTTAGCGTGACAGCACCGGAAAGGAAACAAAACTGTAAAAATGATGTGCGGGTGCGGGTGGGGGGGGGGGAAGACGAGGGAGAAGAAAAAGAACCGACCTCACCCATAATTGGAATCAGAGCGTTAGGGTTTGGATTTGATTCGAACTTATAGAACTTGGGAGCAGTTGGTTGTTGTTTTGAAGAGTGAAATTGGAGGCAAGGACTTGGGGCTGATATATATAATGTGGGGCGGGAGGGGGGAGAGGCAAGTGGGGTTGGACATGTGCGATGTTATGCATGTATGTATGTGGAGCTATAAAATATGTAATGGGTGTTGGATGGATGATGGATGCATGTGTGTTTAGGGAGCGCGCACTTCCCCCGCGACGGCTAGGCTTCCGTTCCTTTTCGGAGGCGTTGCCACAATTTTCAGGCCCATTACTCACCTCCTTTGTTTGAACTTTAACGTCCATTTCAATTTCAATTTCATTTTAATACAATACCACGGGTCCATTTGTGATATATCACAAGTTGAGCTAGTCGTTAAAAGCAGACATAGCAAATACATAGACAAATAATCACATTTGAATAATTCATTGTATCTAAGTGTATCAAACTTTTTAATTAAATCACGTGGATGCCAATTGACAGGCGAATTGTTTTGCCCCTGGTCAGTAGCATTACATTGAAAAATAAGAACGATGCATACCGTACTGAATGCTGAGTTGAAGTTATCTAGAAATTGCATAATACCACGGATTGCCATCCAACACTAACAATATCAATAACGACTAATATAATATATGACCAGAATTTATATTAAATTGTAGCTGGCTGACTCTTTCGTCCTCTGGCCAAAGGATTCCGAATAATTCCGGAATCTGAACAATGCGAAAGGGGACAGCCAAGAGGGACGCACTGATGAGACACGGTACAGCAGACGGGACAGGAACATTGCAGAAAATTACGAAAAGAAGGGAGCCGTGGTTCTATTCATCATCCATCCATCTATGATGACCATGAATCATGATTGTGATGCATATGGGAACACGAAGCCACTCACTGTTCTGACTTTTAACACGTGGGGCACTCCCCCTCGCTCTATACTATAAGCTCCCCGAGAACAACATGCGAGACACGGCCCAGGTTTGAGGTCAGGTTTTTGTTATGCTCCCACCCTCTCCCATCCATACTTCTTCGGAAACTTCCTTGAAAACGCGTTCAATCTTGAAACTTCCTTCGCTCTTTCACTGCCCCACTCACCTAAACTTGTTCACTTCTCAAATTCAACCCTCTTCGTCAACTTTATTCCTCTCCCCCACAGTATTTGGACCCTTCCGCTCTTTGTCCCACCACAAAAGTTTCTATAATGATGAGCAACTTTGTTTTCAAGTCTATAAAAGTATAACCAATCCTTCTTCGCCTGACTTCGTTTTTTCACCCAACATGGGTGTCCCAAACCACTGAGCGTAGGCGTTTTTACAGTGTACTTCATGTGATTCAAACTTGTTTTCCTCTTTTGATCATGGGATGAGGCCATTCACTACACTAACCGATAGATTGTTGATTCTTTATTAACTTCTTCAGGGGTTGGGTCTGCAACTAATAATTAATTACAATATGATGGATCAATATTTGAATCTCTATCATGAGAGATGCACATTTTTAATGTTGTATAGTGCCTTCACCAATATGATTGTATCTAATTGGAGGATTGATACATAAGCTCAGAAAAAAAAAAGTTTTTTATTCCTTTTTCTGCACACATTTTAATGCCAAGATTTTTGCTTTGAAGTTTGAATACATTAGCTGCATTATTCACTGGGCCTGTATTCTGAGCCTTCCATCTTAAAATGGGCTTAACCATATTCACCCAATCCATCTCAGATGCAAATGGGCCTTGTGAACAAAAGTGCGTAACGCCTAAGGACTTAAAATCAAAACTTAAAAAAAGCCTCCCATCAATTCTAGGTTTAAACTGATGAATGCATCGGACACTTTCATAAATAGAATGTGTTTGATTCTTGAGAATGCTATTTCATTGTGGCTTCAATCACGGTGCTTGATGTGACATCTTAACTCTTAGGTGTCTAAGTAAACATCTGAGGGTAATTGACAGTTCACTTTACCCAATATTAATATAATCCAGAAGAAAGAGAGATTTTGTTTTAGTGGATGAGGCTAACCCCTTTGTATATATATAAAAAAACTTAAGAAGGCGCACGAATTTGACCGCCCGAGGCTTTAGTGACTGTGAGGCAGTAACAGTATATAGTATATACAAATACCATTTCCCGCTCATTTCAAACCCTCTAACCATGGATGGAAGCCGGCTGGCCACTGTGTCAACTCGTTAACTCCATTTATTTATCATTATATTGTAGATTTTTAAAGCATACATCTAATAGTTTTTATCAGGTTTCAATTTAATTCATTAAATTTAAAAAATATACTTTTAATTCTTTAATGTTAATATTATTAATTTTACTTAACTGAAAAATTTAATTTGATCACCATTTACAGTTAAATGTGTTAAAATATACTTATTTAATATACTTTTTTTCTTATATTTTAAAACTTAACCTTGTTTTATTAAGTTAAAAATAAAATACTCAGGAGTAAACCGTATACTTTACACTTAAGTTTTTTTTAAACATCGATTCGAACCTTTCTCTAGACTTATTTTCCGTTCCCTGGTATATGGTTATTCTCAGCCAATTGCAGAAATTTTCCTTCCCAAAAATACTAGCATTTATTTTAGAGAAAATTACCCTAAGTTCCCAAATAAAAAAACTGGAACGCTCACTATTAACGATTTGTGAGTACCTTATACATATTAATTATCTCATTTGAACCTACAGTAATCACCCTTACTTTTACGTTGTCAAGAGCCGTTCAGGTGCCCCCAGAAATGTCCAAATAAGCGACGTAGACCCTCCTTCGAGGACCCGAGCGTTCTCCTCCACCTGTGCAGTTTGCCTTCCATCGATTTCAGAGAGGTAGATGGTTTAGACTTGTTTTACGAGTTAAAATGTCTCTCTGATATTTTTACATGAAAAAGAATTTCTTTCTGAAGTGGCATTGTTTGATAGAGGATTAGAGCCTTAGAGGGTTACAAATTCGGTGAAAATGATGCGATGTCGCGTCTCTAAGCCAAGGCACGTCTCTCTGCTCTTTGCATGTTCAATTTTATTTAACGAAGAGCATCACCAACAGAAGTGGGTGCTGGATGATACTATTATCCTTGCATTTTATTCCGTTGACGGTCTCTTTATTTTGCGAAACCGGCAGCACAGTGGGCGAAGTTTTTTTATTAACCCTATTTGGCCTTTTATCTTGGAAGGTTAGAAAATAACCTATCGAAGACTGATCCATTTCAACTTAAGCACTCACCCAAGTTCCCAACTAAATATGTTCTAGTTCTGCTAGGAAATAGCCTGGAACAACCTTATCAGTTTTATGCCTATAGATAAACAGACTAGAATTACAGCCCAAGCACAACCAGTACCGATTAAGTCGTACCAGACGCTAATATTTTTATCATTGCCTTTATGATTTAGTTGGGGACAACTGTTCCCACCTGCCCAAATCCCATTGTGAAGAAAGCTCCAGCCTGCAGCAACAGATAGATGAAGAAATGGTCGTGCCCAAACAGCAGGTCATAGATCGCACAATGAAGCAAAAACATCCCCATGAGAATCTCCAGTGGGTGGATTCTGTTGATAAAATCAGGGGGTTATAGGTATGCATAAGAATTAATCAACAATGAGTAATGGTTCTTTATTCTTGGGATTATATACTTTACCTAAATGCTACATTCTGCTTTAGTGCAAATTTTACAGGATGAGCGATTGAGACATCATTGTCAGTTCTCTGTTCAAACTATTTTTTCTATGTTGTAGATAGATTTAGTGGTAATTTTGCTGTGTTAATGATGGATAACGTGCACTGTTTAGGAAGACTCAAAGCAAAACGTGCAATACCTTTCTGTAAATCGAAATCGTGAATTCCTTGACGGCCTAAGATTGTTCTTTTGTTTCAATGCATTACCAAGCTTCTCAGTGACAACCCATTCATTGACACGGTTTGCTTCCAACAATCCTATGATTGCCGCTTTAGTCCGATGGAGTGACATGACATTCTCAAAAAGTATCCAGAGTACAAGAAGATGCAGGGACCTGTTCCATAAACAAGAGATTATTGAATAACTAAGATGAATGAAGTCATTAGACAAAATTGCACTGCTTTTAGAACCATTTACCTTGGGGTGCACACTGCATTCAGAATAGTAATGGTTGCTGGAATGTATATGGCAATCTGCTTTTGAAGAGTGATTTCCGGAACTATCACACTGGCTGGTATAACTATGCAGTAGAAGAAAAACGTCACCCAGTGTGCAACTATCTTCCTCACGAAAAAGAAAGCGTAGACAAGATGTAATCTCTTGAAAGCCGATACCCTCTGGAAGACCCAACTAGGTGTCAATCAATTTATCACTTATAAAAGTTTGTGAATCATGATAACTATAGGGAATTAGGTTCTTTTGGTTGTTTTAAACATCTTTACTTACACTACAAAAGATTATTTCCTTGGTCATTTTCTTGAAGAGATTAGCTGGGCCACATGACCATCTGTGCTGCTGATATCGGTAGGCTTTAAATGTACTTGGTAGTTCATTTTTCACCTAGCAAGGAGCAGGAAAGTTCTAGAGTTTAATAGTTATTGAAACTTAGATGTATTCAACATAGCATGAGAAGAATTAGTTAAAAACTCACTTCCACATCACCAACAAAAACAAATTCCCAGCCCTTAAGGCTAGCCCTGACTGCAAGGTCCATATCTTCAACAGTGGTTCGATCTTTCCATCCACCTGCATCATTTATTGCTCTAATTCTCCAAACTCCTGCTGTCCCTGTATATTATAATGGACATTTGAGTAAGCTGATTTGCTAATGTGCTTTCATAAATGCAGATTAATTAGCCTTTCAACTAACTTACCATTGAACCCAAAGAATGAGTACGTTGAGGAACCCACTTCTTGTTCAACACTGAAGTGATAATCAAGTGACATTTCTTGAATTCGGGTCATTATGCATTCATCTGAATTTACTGCATGTAACAAAAATGGTTCAGCAATGCTTTGAATCCCTGAGGTCTTAACAATGCATGCGTGATGCATCCATGCTAATGGGACTGAAATAACTTTTAATGTTGATGCTATGTACCAAATTTCCATCTGGCCTGAACCAAGCCCAACTTTGGGTTCTGAAGCAGGTAAGGAATGGTTCTCCAGAGAAAATCCGGATCTGGCTGGAAGTCTGCATCAAAAATTGCCACAAACTCACAATTGTTGACATATTCCTTCTCCAAACCCTCTTTTAGAGCACCAGCCTTGTAACCATTTCGATTATTCCTAGTTTCATACTTGACATTAACACCTTTTCGTATCCATTTATGACACTCCTGTTCAACCAATTCCTGCATATTTGGAGGCACATGGTTTTATGAAATTTATACAAGAAAATGATCTACAATGAAGATCTGCTGGATTCAGTGAGATACCCTCAAGACTTGATTGGTGGAGTCATCGAGAACCTGAATTATGAGTTTGTCAGATGGCCATGCAAGTGTACATGCTGCTCCAATTGAAAGCTTGTAGACCTGGTGACAGCAATCCGAATTTATAGTTTGAAGGTATTTAATCTTTATCAGGCATCACTCTTACCCTTGGTCTTTTGCTGTGAATTTGTAGTTATACAAGCATAGACAATATGTGCTTCTCTTACTTCATCAGTTAACTGGGGTTTGTACTTATTGTTTACACTGCTTATTTGTTATAAAAATGATGTGTATGATTGTGGAGGTATTAAACTATATGAATTGACAATCTGGCTGGAAAGCCTTGGGGAGCTTCCTTTACCATTAGAGACAGACAATTGAAAAAAGGGTGGCTCAGATGTATGCATCCTTAACTCCACAAATGTAGAGGCTTTAGGAAATGTATAGACAATTGACTAACCGCTATGCCGAGGCTCACCCTCAAAAACAGACCATTGAAATTTAAAAAAAAAAGAGAGCGAAGAGTAAGGTAACGGCATGCTATGGGAAATGTTTGAGAAGAAAAAAATCCAATTGATTTATTTTCATTTAAAGATTTTGCCTGATTACTAATAAAAAAATGTTTAGTGGTTTATTATGATTATTTAGAAGTATTGACCATCATCAACTTGTATTAAAACTTGTTATTTCAGAATTGGATGGATGCATGATCTTTGGATCTGAAGATGATAAATATCATTTGGGGATTTGATAGAACTTTTTGATGGGCACGGCATCATTATCAGAAAGAAAGCTTACCTCTCTCTCATTGTACATAGGTATCTGGATCAACACCATGGGGTAGTTTTTGCTTCTTTCTAGGTCTTGTTTCAGGTCATCCAACTTGTACTTGGTGTATTTTTTCTTCCTCAACACTTTAACCCCCAAAAGCACGAGTGCCATGAGTACTCTTTCAACAAATAGCATAACTGACATACCTGAGCACAGTATGACAGCTAGTTTCAAGAGTGGTATGATCACTGGGTTTCTTATAGATTCCCAGGCATATTGCAGCTTAGTTGAAGCATATTCTGGAATTGTCTCATCAGGCTGCTCAAAAATAAGGTTTCGCATGGTTTCTGTCCTTGAAGGTAGGATGGAAAGTTGGGCTGTAGACTCTGCCTGAACAGAGCTACTTGTGAGATGAGGAAATTGATGGTGGGTCAATGACTTGTACTGGCCTTGAACTACTGGGAGTGGTGTATCCAGGAGATGAACCCTTCACATTAAATAGAAAACAGAGCTGGTTGAGAATGAAGACACGCATTCGGGTTTAGATGGACGAATGTAATATGATGAGTAAGATGTGATGAGGAGTGCTGCTCTTTTCGAGGGACACACGTTCTTCATGCAAGCTATGGTGCTGTAATATAGCGGCTTGGTCGCTACATCTCTATTATTTCTTACCGACAATGTGATCAAAAGTTTACCGTCAAAGATTTTGATCAGAGTAATAATTGCTCATTGTATCTATCCGATCTATCAGATTGTGTTATCTTGTGAATAAATACTAGATAGATGCTTACGGCATCGAGCTGGCATAATTGGTATTCTTCTGTAACTTCTGCAGATAAGGTAAGCATTCCTTAATCCGATAAATTTCCTTTTTAGTCATGTGAAGGTTATCATAATCCTAACTCTGGATGCCTTTTGTTATCTGGTTTGAATTTTGAATTTAAGTGACAATTTGTCAAACACCTTTAGGATCATGAATGTGAATGCTCCGGGGTAAGCAATTGCAGGGGAAAATCGACTATCTGGAAACGACAGATAGTTTATGTCTGACTCAGACAACTTGGTATATATACTGGAACACGTGCTGTCCTCAGAATGTTTGGATTTACCAAAACGTGTACGCATAAAAGTACGCATGTACACAAGCTTTATACTCTGCTAATATGTAGCTATGCTATGAGCCAAATTACCAAGGATTAGTCTTTTAAAAAATTATGATGTGGAAAAGGGATGGTTCCACTTTTAGATGGTTGTTATCTTCATTCTGTTGATCTCTTTTGATTTAACCATTGGAGATTGAAGTAAAATATGAACTACTTTCCAAATATATTTTTTGATGCAAGATTAAGATCTCTAGTGTATCCATTTGCTGGATGGGTTGCATGATGCCAGCAGTGATGTATATGCAAATCTTATACTAATTATTAGAATTGTGGAAGAAATATAGCATATGCTACTTCATTGTCATCATAGGGTCAATTATTCCATCAGGACTTTGGTGTAACAAATTTTGATTTGTTGAAGACCTTTAAACGTAAGCATGTGGATTGATGTTGTAGCTAGTTAACGACGTAAATAATCTCTTTGCTTTATGTTTATCCCTATCTTTGTTAAAGAGTTTACTTCTCCCAGTTACATCTGGGACAAATCTAAGTCTGACCTTCAGACAGTTTTCTTATTATTTACCACTGATAAGATTTTTTTAGTTTTTAAAGGCCTGCATGCATCCTTAATATTGATGTGCATATCTCTTCCGCACTAGAGAAGTTGGTCAGTTGAACTGCCTTATGCATGGGAGGGTGCTCTAGTGTATTTTGTTACTATGACTTTGTGCTAAGTGAAGTTATGTTTTTGGTTACATTAACATAGTTTAGGAGGAAATAGAGTCCCTGCTCTCTTTTAGCACATCCATGCAATATTGGAATCTGACGCAATTGATATTCTTTTCCTTGTGTTAGAAGTTTAGCGTTTGAAGCTGGGTACATTTGGTAATTTATTGTATGCATTAAGCAAAATGTTCAAATCTGTTTTTTGCCCCTCGGAAAAAGGAGTGTGGCTGTCATCTTTTGTTGCCCTGCATGTTTTTACGTTAATTATAATTATGCATTTGCTCATGTTAATCCCACAGTAATTCTTGGCTTGTTGAACTGGATATGGATTTATATGCTTTACGACTGACTACAAAGGTCGGATGAAGCCAGGAAATATTCATCAGTATGATGAAGATTATTCCTGTGTACATTGTGACTATGTTCCCCGTCAGTTTTGACATTTTAACTGTTGTTTTTAATGTTATATTAATTTTTTCCTTGTTTATTTTCCTCAGCCTGGCTCCTCAGTCTCACTATAGGAATGTGATTGTGGTAAGCACAAGAAGAATGCTAATTTGCAAAGCTTTCCTTTAGAACTGAAAAGCCTGGTGGTAATTGACTAGCGATGATGGACGGTGAAACTTACTAGTATAATTAAATTATGTAGCTTGTGAATAATAAATTATAGGAAGAAAAATGACAATGTTTATGCAAATTGGTCGTAGTTGCTATATTTCAAGCTGGCCTTTTGTCCTCTGCCAGAATTAGTAAATTGCTTTAGAATTTGGCTGTTAGGGGTAGAAGCTGCGTGTGTTGTTGGGTTTTTTAAAAAAAGGATTTAAGAGGCAATAATGGCTACTAACAGGTTTGTTTTGCTTGCACCGCTGGTTTTGGAAACGCGCACACACGATGTGTGTGAACATTGGATGGAGCGAATCATAATTTTGGAAGCATTAGAGGAAATATGAGTGAGAATGGATCACTTGCGGGGAGGAAAGAGTTGGAAACAGAGTTGACACGGCAAGTCAGAATAGTGAGCTTTATAGCGAAGAAGACGAGCCACTTACCCCTCCGGTGATCGCAGGCCACAAGCAAACGTCATTAATCCCAAAACTCTTTGCAAATTGCAATGAATCACGAAAGGAACTATACCCTCACTCAACATATGACACGAATAAAGCATCAGATGTTACATTTTAAATTTAATCCTTGTCCTTGAGGTGTTAAATGTGGGGATCTTTTCTTACACATATTCCAATCTTAGTTTGTAATATGTTTGTTCATTTAAAAGCTGATTCCATGCTATGTCATGGGGAGAGTTCGTATTAATAAAATAGGGTCTGCATGGGCTTCTTATTGGGCCTAAAAATGGCTCTGCGTGCTTAATCAATCCAAGAACCGAATCAGTATTGAGCTCATTCACACCTTGGGCTCAATGGCATCACTGATTCCTCAGCTTTGAGAAGTCACAGGATTCATCCTATGCTGGTTGTGGGCGTGGCCCTTTCGGTGCTTGTGTGATGTATTAAAAAATTTATTAATTTATTTCTCGTTAGAAACATTTTTTAATTATTTTTTATAACCATTTTTTAATTATTTTGAATGAGAAAAATTGCAATTAAAGAATATAATTCATGTTAAATTCATGTATCCAAATATGACAGCGATATCTTGACCAAAAAAATTTGTTAAATTGCCTTTTTACTACATTATTTTCTTAGCTGCAATACTTTTTTGTATATATATATATATATATTATATTTATTCCTTTTGTGCTCCAATTTATAGATACCACAAAGTGGACCTATTTACACTGCAAGGTATAACGTAGTCTACTACAACAGATTCACCATGGTAAATTGAAAAGGGAACGCTTTCAACAAGTTTTCGAGAATTTCAGTTTGTCTGTCATATCCGCGGTAAGATTCATAAACACAAGAAGATACATTCTTCAGTTGAGGAGAGCCATAATGCACAGAATATAATATCAAGGGGCCAAAAAAAAAGAAAGAAGAAGAACAAGCCAACAATAATCATAACGGGTATGAGGCGTAGAATTGTTTATGGACAACTAGCTTTCTCTTTCGTCATCTTTAGGTCTTGCGGAAGAAGTTGAGCCCGAGGTCATCTCCACCACTTGACTGTGAGTAAACCTTTGTAATTGAATCATTCGTGCATAAATCCCATCTGGGTGATTTTTCAACAGATGTGAGTGAGATCCTTGCTCTGCAACTTTCCCATCATCAATCACTGCAATAACACTAGCATTCCTAATAGTTGACAGCCTATGTGCAACTATAATGGTTGTTTTTCCAGAACATGCACGATTCAGGGCCTCTTGAACAGATCTCTCAGACTCAGCATCAAGTGCACTTGTTGCTTCATCAAGAAGCATCACCTCGGCCTTCCTCAAAAAAGCTCGAGCAATCGCTATTCTCTGCTTTTGCCCTCCTGATAGCTGAACTCCTCTCTCTCCCACGAATGTTTTGTATCCATCAGGCAGAGCTGATATGAATTTGTGGGCGTTGGCAAGTGTTGCTGCTTCTATTATCTCAGATTCTGTGGCTGATTCATGCCCATATGCGATGTTTTCATATATGGTGGCAGCAAACAGACAAGGCTCTTGAGGTACCACAGCAATGTGCCTTCTTAGAGACTTGAGATTGTATTTTCTAATGTCCTTTCCATCAATCATCACTCGCCCAGATGTTGGATCATAAAATCGTTGTATTAGTGCAATGATCGAGCTCTTGCCACATCCACTAGGTCCAACAAGGGCAAGAACTTTTCCAGCCCTAGCACGAAGATTTAGGTCTCGGAATATTGGCATGTCAGGGCGTGTGGGATATGAGAAGTCAACATGTTTAAGTTCAACTTCACCACGAAGACGGTCGGGAACAGGAGTAGCATTTGGGTCATCTGGCTCAATCTCAGTTCTTCGGTCAAGGAGATCGAAGACCGACTTCATAGCTCGACCTCCCTTGATAAAGTCAGGTGCTAGGGTTAAAGTTTCAGCAGCACCATTGGCGGAAACCATGAGGACCATAAAAACTCTGATTGTTTTAGAGAAATCAGAGATTCCGTGCTTCACAAGCCAAGAAGCATACCACAAACCAAGTGCATAAGAAGCATATAGTGCAAACTGAGCTATCCCAAACCCACTTCCAGAAATCTGCCCCTTCCAAAAGCACTGTCGTAGTGGAGTTTCAAGGTTGGAAGTGAAAAGGCCAACGATTTTTGTTTCAGAGTTGAAGGCAGCAACAGTTCTAACATTTGCAATGGCCTCTCCTGCTAGTTGTGTGGCCTTGGAATGAGCTTCTTCCAGGTCTCCAGAGAAACCAGTCATGAACATTTTCTATGCACAATTAAATACAATGTCAATGATTAATAAAAAAAGTAAGAGCACAATTGAAATTCATATCATGGTAGAATGAAATGCAAGCTAACCTGTAAAACCGTGGCTGCAACAACAACGGGGAAGACGGCTACGAGGACAAGGGCAAGGCGCCATTGCAAAACAAACCCTGCAGTACATGCAACTAGCATAAGGGCCGTGTTTTGGACAATTACTGAAATGCGATCTCCAATGGCTGATCTGACATTGTTGGCATCAAGAGCAAGCCTTGCTGCAATCCTAGCACTCTCATTTTCCTCCTGATCAAACCATGCCATTTCATTCTTGAGCACAGCGGTCAGCATCTTCTCCCTTACTCGCTTTGTAAGATTTTCTCCCACAGTATCCCAGAAGAAATGTTGGAGTGTATTAAAGATAAATGCAGCAGATGAAAGGCCAATCAGCAAGTAGCAATACTTCTCAATTTCTCGAATCATAAACTTGTGGTTTGGATTGTAATAGACACTAAGGACTGCACTAAGGACATAAGCAAAGAAGGCACTAAGGGATCCACAAACGACAGAGCCTATGGAACCAATTAAAGCATATAGCCATTCAGGGGAGTTCATCTTTGCAAGGCGCCAGAAGGAACTAGCTTGGTCTTTGAAGGCAAGCTTTTCAAGACTGTAATTTGGATGTGGTGCATCAATGGACATGCTAAAGTCATAAGCAGAGAAGTCCGACAGCCTGCGTGAGTATGGAGACCGACCATAAGAGGAATTCCGAGCTATTATTGGTGAGCTGACAGAGTTTCTGGCACTTGAAGGCCTACAAAACATTATGTCAGGAGCTAATCAATTTGAGTTCAACTTAAAATATCTAAAAGATGAACACATTCTTTATGACTTAAATTCGACAACTTCTTTTGGAGATAGGTAACCTTGCACTACTCTTTCTGGCATTAATCATAGCAGTTTCATGTGCTGCCTCCTGCATCCGGATGAGCTTAGCATACACTCCATTTTCACCTTTAGCAAGGAGCTCATCGTGAGTTCCAATTTCAAAAACACTTCCTTGTTGAAGTACAGCCACAAGGTCAGCTTTGCGAATAGTGGAGAGGCGATGGGCAATTACAAGAGTTGTTCTACCAATCATGAACCGGTCTAGCGCCTCTTGAACCAGCTTTTCTGACTCTGAGTCTAATGCACTTGTTGCTTCATCCAACAGAAGAATAGCTGGGTTTTTCAACATTGCCCTTGCAATTGCTATCCTTTGCTTTTGCCCTCCAGAAAGTTGCAATCCTCTCTCCCCCACCTGCCATTTTCAATAATTTATCAAATAATTCTAGTTTTACCCTTTTTAATTCTCATCAACTAAGCCCGAGAACGAAGATAGATCAGAATCATTCAAATCAGATCTAGACGATCCAAATCTAATAGATTGAGAAAACTCATTACTTTTAATAAGCACCCTAACCAATTTACATCTCTTATAGAAATAACATTGTATTTTTTTCACCGTCATGAACAAATATTATTATTATAAAGAATGACAGATTACTTATTTATTTATAAATAAAGAGCCTATTAAGTTAAACACAGAAAGCATCTTCTGTAATCAATTAAAGAAGAGTAAACCGTTGAAACGCACTGACAAGTTTTGTTATTATTTTATGGCAGCTCGCCATCTCCACCTAATTAATCCTCCCACCGGCAATTTGACTGGCCTTTATTTAAGAGCATTCAAGCACATGCACTGTAGATTGAAGCATGTTACGCTTTTTCAAATGCAGAGTTCGTGGCTTTGACTTCTAAAATTTATGATAACATAGGACTGATTGGGTTTATCTTGTTGACTAAACGAATTTATCAGATGATGATGATGATAATAACAACAATAATAATAGAAGTTGCAATTATAAACTACCAAATATTTACAAGCAAACAAGAAACCTCTTGGTCAAGATCCACATAATTGGTTTCCCACCTGCCACAAAGTTCGGCTTTACTCCACACACACACAACACGAGACATCACATTATGATGTTCCTTACCTTTGATAATAACTATGGCGTAGATTACAGGTACTTTTAGATTAAAGATAAAAAATTTTTAACATAATTTACGATTAAAAAATAAATATGTGAAAAAAAAAATTAATTCAACTTAACTAAATGTAATTTTTTAATCCTGTGACAATCCGTCTTATATCTAATTTAGTTTTCAAATTCCTCTATAAATCCAACCTATATCTTATCATAAATCTCAAAAAGATGAGTGGCGAACATTGAAACAAGTGGATCCTTATGTGCAGGTCTTTCAATCCAATGATGTGATTGATATGACTGGGTTATCTCAATCAATGGCCAAGACAATTATGTCCTCATTTTTCCCTCAACATACACTGAAGTACTGAACTAACTAACCTGCGTATCATAGCCTTCAGGAAGCTTGATAATGAAGGAATGAGCATTGGCTACCCTAGCAGCTTCTTCAATCTCAACCTGGTCTGCATCTGGCCGACCCAACAGAATATTATCTCTGATTGTGGTGGCAAATAATGCGGGCTCTTGGCTTACTAGTCCTATTTGCTGCCTCAACCAT
>QFDD01115186.1:0-13670 GCA_006871305.1 Vachellia collinsii
GAATACTCATCACAACAAGGGATCAACATATACTTAAAGTCCTTGAAGTGGACTATGTGTATAGAATGAAAGAAATGGATGAAGGTGAATCTTTTGAGCTTTTTAGTTGGCATGCATTTAAGCAGGTAAGTCCTAAGGAAGAATTCATTGAGCTCTCTAGGAATGTTGTTGCTTATTCAGGGGGGCTGCCACTTGCTCTGCAAGTCCTTGGATCCCTTTTGTTTGCTAGAAAAAAATTAGAGTGGAGGAGTGTATTGGAGAAACTCAAAATAATCCCCAATAATGAAATACAAAAGAAGCTCAAAATAAGCTTTGATAGTTTAGATTATTTGGACCAAGATATATTCCTTGACATATCTTGTTTCTTTATTGGGATGGATAGATATGTTGCAACACAAATATTGAATGAATGTGGATTTTGTGCTGATATTGGAATGGCTACCCTTATAGAGCGAAGCCTTGTAACAATTGATAGGAAGAATAAGTTAGGAATGCATGCCTTGTTGTGAGATATGGGAAGAGAAATCATTTGTGTAAAGTCACCATACATTATTGAGAAGCGCACAAGGCTATGGTTTCATGATAACGTTAGTGATGTATTGTCAAAATGCACTGTAAGTAGAATATATGCAATCAATTTTTTGTATACATAAAATAAAATCACTGGAAGAAAAAGGCACAAATGTTGGGTTCCACTAATAATGTCCTTAATTATAACTTAAAATTTAAGGATAATGAAGTTGGATTAAAGTTATTTACTGGCTTTAACACCTAGTTATGGTTTTCACGTACCAAATTGTTCTAGCTCCATCATGCCCATCATAAAGGTTTTTTCTTTAGTTTTGTTAAATATGCTCCTTATTTTACAGGGAACAAAATTTGTGGAGGGACTATCTTTGATTCTATCAAGAACCAAAACCATTTCTTTGAGTACCAAAGCATTTGAAAAGATGGAGAGACTTAGGCTCCTTCAGCTTGGTCATGTACAACTTCAAGGAGATTACAAATATCTTTCAAAAAATCTTAAATGGCTTTGTTGGCATGGGTTCCCATGGGAAAACACGCCAAACAAGTTTTATCAAGGTAGTTTAGTTGCCATTGATCTCAAATACAGAAAGCTCAAGATAGTATGGAAGAATCCTCAGGTAAATACTTAAGTTTTGCTTATTCATGTCATTTTTCTTTTTACTTATTCTCTACTTTACTTTATTATTAGTTCTTTTTTTTCCCCTCAAACAGTTGCTAGAGAAGTTGAAAATCCTCAATCTAAGTCATTCTCATTATTTGACACAAACACCTGACTTCTCAAATTTACCCAACCTGAAAATTTTAGTGCTCAAAGATTGTTCAACGTTGTCAGTGCTTCACCATACCATCGGGGTACTTGATAAACTTACTTTGTTAAATTTGAAAGACTGTAAGATTCTTCCTAATCTACCCAGAAGTATATACAAGTTGACATCGCTAACAACTCTCATTCTCTCTAGCTGTTTAAATATTGATAAGTTGGAGGAGGACTTGGAACGAATGAAATCCTTAACAACACTTATTGCAGATAATACTGCAATAAGAAAAGTTCCTTTCTCAATAGTAAGATCAAATATTGGATACATATCATTGTGCGGCAATGAGGGATCATCACATGATGTGTTTCCTTCACTTATTTGGTCTTGGATGTCTCCAAAAATCAATATTCTCTCTCTTATTCAACCTTTTGAAAGCTTATCATCTTTAGTTTCCTCAAACATACCAACTTCAAGTTTCAATGGCCTATCATCTATTATGAATGAAGTTCCAAAGCTTCAAAGTCTATACCTAGAATGTGGCTCAGATTCCCAACTAAGTGAAGATGTGACAAGAATTCTAGATACCTTATATGCCACAAATTGTACACAATTGGCAGCTTTACCAAGTACATCAGAGATTTTAGCTTCAAGTAAGCAAGCCGGGGCAATAATTGATCCTTACAAAGAAAATTACAATTCTCTAGTCTCACAAAATGCATTGAGCTGTCTTCTTGTTCAAATGGGAAGGAACGGCCAAATCACAAATCTTGAAGAAAGCATTTTAGAGGTTTGTCTATACGTTCACTATGAGTACTAGAATAATCTATGTAGTTTTTTAATATCTTTCTTTTGGCATCAATAATTTTTTTAACATCTAGTTTGACTTAAATTAGAAATACTCGCTCTGGTCTTGATTCTGAAGTAAATAACTAATTTACCAATATTAATGAAATTAGTTAAGTTAATTCATTGTAAAAAAAATCATGTTGCTTTCCTTAATTAAATACTTCTTTACTCGTTTGTCTTGAAGACTATCTTATTGATAGAAATCCCCCTTTAATATGTGTAGTAATAGGGATAGTTTATGAAGAAAATTATAAATTCAAAAGATCAAGTGAATTGATGTACATTTGGAACCAGAGCAACCCCTCAACTAGCCCCTACATTTAGAGAGCTGGAGGGAGTTATCTGTTTTTTCAACTTTATAATTAGTTATAGAATTAGCGCGCGCGCACACACACACAACAGCTTTATTCAAGGTTGAGCTAAATTTCATAAGATATTAGTTAGTTGAAGTATGTTGTTAGTTTCCGTTTCCTTTCTTTTTTTTTGCATATATTATGCAAACCCAGTTTTTTTTTATTTAACATTTGTTAATAAGATTAACTCTTTACACACACACACACACTCAAATTTACAATCAAAGAATGTAAACATATTCTTGATTCTTAATGTTTATGGGGTTTTACATCTGTATTTCGCATGCAAATAGTTTATTCAAAAAACATCTACATGTAGAACCATACATGTTGGTTTTAGCATAAGAAGCTTGTTACACATTTTATCTGAAATTTGATAAAAATGAAGTGGTAAATCTGTGGATTATTTCATATATTCCTAAATATGTTTTACTTTTTTTAATGAAAAAATTCACAAGGCCGTCAGGTAATTTTTGCGATTGAATTGATAATTTAAATTCTCAAAATGCTCTTTTACCATTGATGGTAAAAGTCTATGTAGAATTGACCAAAAAATTGTTCATGATTTTCTTTTGCATGCAAGATGATTATAAGAAAATAACACTCACTGTTCACTGTTTACTTACTTAGTACTAGCCATGAAACTAATTGATGTTTATAAATGTTTGTAGAAAAATTATGTTTAAAAGTTTGGAATTATAGATTTAAATAATTTATATAATCGATCAAATTTTGCATTATTTTTATTATATGATAGAAAAAAAACATTTAAAATATATATTTAGCTGTTTAAAAGAAACCTAAATAAATAAGTTTCAAATAATGTGATGGAAAAATTAAAAGTCTAAGATTTGATAATATAATAAAAATTAATAAACTTTATAACATATTATAAACCTTACAAATATGTACATTAGGATTATTTTTAGTTGTACGTATAAATTTTTTTTTCGCAAATATAATATTTAAATCATTGTTGTTCCAATGAGCGGTATTCCGGTCAAAGCAATAGTTTGAGAGTTAAACTTAACAATCAACTAATACTTGGGTGGATAGATATGGGATTTCAAATATTTAAGGGGGGTTTGTGTAACGTACATTTTATTTTTCAAGGGAGGTTTATATACGCCTCAAATTGGAGGGGAGGTACATGCAATTTAGGTTAAGCAAAATAAATGACCTGTGTATTTTATTCTGATATTCATGGTGATTTGAGATAATTTTTATGGTGCAGAACTTCAAAAGCTGTGATTCTGGTGATTACTCTCTTCCTGGTGACAAACTTCCTGATTGGCTAGCCTTCGTTGGCGAAGGAGCTTCAGTAATTTTCCAAATACCTCCAGATGCTACCTTGAGAACAATGGCTTTGTGCCTTCTTTATTTGTCTTCTCATGAAAACATAACTCGTGGCCATATAAATAATGTGTTGATCATAAACTACACCAAGGCTACCATTCAGCTCTACAAGCAAGACCCAACAACTTCCTTTGGAGAGGTAGATTGTGGAAGCTATATCTCAAATCTTGAAGCTGGTGATAAAGTGGAAGTTATGGTGGTTTGTGAATATGGACTCAGTCTGAAGAAAACAGCTGTTTATCTAATTTGTAATTCATCATTTCAAGAAAGAATAAAGCAGATTTCACATGCTGATCAATATCATTCTTCCTTGGACATTGGTGGTGATGAATACGTGCACAGAAATCCAAACAGAGATAATTCTAAGAATTTAGTTACCCTATAATGTAGTAAAGGGTACAACCTATCATTCTTCTTGAGGAGGGCTTCTATTGGAAAACTTAGTCTAAATTAGCTATTAAAAACATGTTGAATAGGGTAAAAATGAGGGGTTTTGGTTTGTGAAAACAATGGTGCAATAATAGAATAATGCAAGAAGTAAATTCTTTTGGTCTTTTGCTTTAACAAAGTGATGATTGAATTAAAATGTATGTATGATGAGATAGACTCTTTGATAATAGGAACTTGGCTATCATTGCTCTCAAAATAATGTGGGAGTTGTCACTCCCTAAGTCTAGATGAAAACTCTAAGCAATCACTTAGGTCAAATGATTTAATTAGTTAAAACTTATTTTGATCAAAATTAGTTAACACCTCTTAACAAATTGTTGAAAACCACCTAAAGTGCAATTGAATGGATGATACAAATGTTTCAATGATTGTAAATCAGCAACCATAGAATTCATGCATACAATTTAACTATCAATAATCATTGATAACTAAATGAACACAATGAATGAATCACAACTACAATATGTGTATGCAATCCAACATAACACAACATCAAATCCAAATACATAGTTTAATCACAGAATCACAAATCTATGATTAAAGTTTACATGATAATGGGAATTCCTAAATCTAGAAATAACCAACACAAGTTTAAATATAGATTAAGACTAAGAAAACTCCCCTAGTGTCTCCATGAACTGAAGCTTTGTTCTCCTTCACCAAGAGACTAAGGATTTAGCCTCTCATTGCTTCAAAACTTCAGCTACCACCACAGGGATACTTTGCCATGAGAAGAGTGGAAATGGAGATGGAAATGTGGAGAATAAGGTGGTGGAAATGGTTTTAATGGAGTGGAGTTGTAGAAAATGGTGGAGAAATGGACAAAAATGGAAAATGAATGGATGGGGAAGTGGGAGACGTGAGAGGGTAGTGTTGGAGATTCTCCTCTACAAATTTGTAGAGTGAGTCATATATTTGGTCGTGGCTACAGTTTCTTTATATGTACAATGGAGAATGATCTAATTCAAAATGCATGGTTTCACTGATATGATCACAATTCTCAACCTCATTAAGTGAAGTCACAACCTAGAAAGTCATAGCCTTTCAGCTTCACTAGAAATACCTCCAGGTCGCAACCTGAGAATTGAGGTCGCAACTTGGGGATGCAGAGACACTTCTAAAGTCATTTTTTGTTTTAAATAGACTTGTAACTCATTCAATGCTCCTTCTTGAGTTTTTAAGTTTCTTTCAAATGCCTAAATGCAAAGGCAAAGAGCTTTGTAAAAATTAAACAAATCATAGATCAAGACAATTAAAGTTTGTGTCACACCCCTTTTTATGTCAATGTGTTAGAATGGGATTTTCCAAATCATTTTAAACTTTTTAAACAACTTTTATATAAAATTGTTTTTAAAGTATCTACTGAGCCAGGTTTGATCTTGGGACTTATGGGTTATGGGTCCACCACACTTTCGCTGCACAATTGCCTTCTATCTCATATTGTTATGTACATAATTTGTACAATCATAAATAAGTCCTTAACTAATAATCAAATCAAAGTTATATGTAAAAAGGGTTCATCCATTTTCCTCTTCATTATCCATTCTTCTTACCTTCTACGCTTCCCCTGTCACCATTTCATCACCTTTTGAGATACCCGCCTTAGCTGTGTTTGTTTAAAAGGGAGGGTGAGATTCAAAAATCCTGTAGAAACCACAGTTATCAAATAATCATATATATAATTCATATTCATGCAAAAACAAGCCACATGTTCATACGGCATTTTATATACGGTCCGAGTTCTCACCTCAACAGTTGTGCACATCACATACGATAAATAATATATGGCCCGAGGTCTCACCTCAACAGTTGTGCACATCACATACGGCCAGAGGTCTCACCTCGATAATCGTGCACATCACATACGGCCATAGGTCTCATCTCGATAATCGTGCACATCACATATGGCCAAAGGTCCCACCTTGATGATCGTGCATAACACCCCTTCAAGGGTGGCCTAAGGAAATCACCCGTAGGACTTTATCACAGCACATATAACAAATATGATACAAATAAGCATGCAAAATTAAATACATGAGAATAAGATAACGAGGGTTCTACCTGTCTCCCTTCATTTATTGTTGCCTTCTTTGACAAATCCATTTTCCAACCTTCCTTAGAGTGCTCAGGTAGATATCAAACCTTAAAAACATTCACATATGATACTTCGTTAATTATACGCTTATCAAGCTTCATTAAGCTCATCTTTCTTTCCTAACCTCATTTTTACCCCTTTACATTATTTAACTTCATTTCCTTGACTTTTGAATTTTTCAATCATTTTTTAAAAGTCATAACTCATTCCATATAGTTCCAAATGTGACGGTTCAAGCTTTGATTTAAAGCTTTCTGTATCCACTTTCAAGGAAAATTTCCATTCATTAATTTTAGTCAACCAATATTCTCAAATTAATCCTCAAAAGTTGCTGCTTGTCAAGCAACTTTTCTAATTTCCCAGATTTTAGAGCTTATGATGTGTTCTAAGGGCTCACCAATTTTCATAAACAAAGGAGACAATTTGCCTTTATTGCAGCTTAAACAAAGCTAGCAACTCAAATCATCTACTTAGCATTTAATTACTCATGAACACAAACTCATACAGCAAACTCCGTCCTAATTAATTACTCGAATTTCAACTTTAGAAACCATGTTTAACTCTTTATTTTATGCTCCGTTTGGTACATGGAAGCGATTTTGATGGAACTGGAATTGAAAGTAAATTTTAAAACATGTTTGGTATGAGGATGGAAGTAACATATAATTTTTAATTGAAATATGTATTTATGATATGAAAATACCAAAATGCCCTTTTAAAAAAATCCCCAAAAATGTGAACACGGCAAACCAGAACCCACTCCATCATCCAATTACTAAGACACGAGAAACCACAGTCCCAAACCGCCGTTGGACCATCAACGAGCATAGCCACCGTTGGCCCATCCACCAGCACAGTCACCTGTGGCCCATCCACAACCAGACCATCCAAATTTGAAGTTGCGTGCATCAAGAAGCAACAGAGAACAAGATGAGGACGATGGCCAACATTCAGATCTGAAGCCTTCAACGGAGATGGAGAATCATGAATCTTGGGTGCACCACGAAGAACGTGAATCTTTGATGGAGACGGAGAAAATCGATGCTTCGAGGGAGATGGAGAAAATCGATACCTTCAACAGAGACGGAGAATCGTGAATGTTGGAAGCTTGCGCTAGAGCCGAAGTCGGAGATGGAGAATCGTGAATGTTGGAAGCCTGTGACGAAGACGGAGTCGGAGCCAAAGATGGAGAATCTTGGATTTTTCGACAGAGATAGAGAATCGTGAATGTTGGAAGCCTGCGATGAAGATGGAGAAAAAGCCAAATCCAGAGAATCTTGGATTCTTTGATGGAGACAGAGAATTACGTTTTGAAGTTGAAGACATGGTGCTAGTGGCTGGTGGAGAAGATTAATATGGAAGGTGATGATGGAGCATCCCAAAAGAGCTAAGGGCAGAGATGGCAAGCAGGGAAAGAATTGAGGTTGGAACTTGGTTCCATAGGTAGAAGGTTGGAACCGAGTTTCAACCATTTTGATGGAACCGAGTTCCACATGAAACACGGTTCCAATGCACTAACATTGATTCCACCTCCAGTTCCAATTCCTTGACCTTAATTCCTGCTACCAAACAGGGAGTTACTAAGCATGAATTAGTCTTCCAAACTCTGCAGGGGGATAATCAATACTATCATAATATCTACCGTTAAAATGTGAAGCCACGTCCTCAACCAATGTCTTTGTGTGTGTGTGTAACTTTTGTTCCAGCTTTCAAATGCCTATATATACATACACATGTACACTAACACGTGCACACAAATATATATTTCCAGATTTCCAATATTTGTTTCAGCTTTTATAGCATTCCACGAAACCAAATCCCTTTCGCTCATATTATCAAACTCTGATTCAATTTACCACACTTGGCACACATGGTCACAAGGGAGTTCTGCATTGTGACATCTAAAGTCAATTCTCCCATAAACCGAAACTTATACACCGAACACAATTTCCCCAGTTTCAGTGTCCTAATAACAGAGCAAGAAATCAACATTCTATACTACTCGCTACACAGCTTTAATCATATAAAACCAAGCCAAAGAATTCTATTTTCCAGCAAGATTGATGCATTACGGGAGAAAATATTGATGCTTTGCAAGCTGTTTCTCTCGATACAGTACACCCATGCACACTTAGAAATTTAGAAATAGAAGGAATGCATAACATGCAAACCATGAAACAATCAATCGAGCATGGTTCTAACATATAAACATGTTTTCTATGGTTTTGTTCATTCCCATTCTATAATCAGATTTTTTTCGCAGCCCCAATCACTCTCAAATCATCCATCAACGCAGCAGATTTGAAGTAGAGTAATGGTTTGGGAACTAACCTTAGTCCAAAATCAAGCTTGCATGTTCAAGATCACCCTTCCTTCAAGTTCTTCTTCCTCTCCGTCACGCTCTCTCGCCTCTGTTTTCTGGTTATGGTTCCACAGAAAAGAAACGAAGTGAAGATGATGACAAAGCCGTTGCATGCACCTCTGGCCTCTTCTCCGGCATTGCACTCTGCTCCTTCTCTCACTCTCATTGCCTCTCGTTGTCGCTGTCGTACTTGCTGTCTTCTCCACGGGAAAGAGGAGGAAATGAAGATGATGACGATGATGCGTGGGGAACAAAGGGATTTAATGGTTCAGCCACGCGTGTGGCATGCAAATATATCTTTTTTTTTCCTTTAATAATCCCAATAAGTAACTCTTCCCCTAATCTGACCCCTTATATGTAAAATAATTATTACAATAAATTGGGCAACTTCACTTTTTTTTTTTTTAGAAATGAAATAATTTTCTTAAAAAATACTTTTGGCCCAAAATTTAATCATATTTGTTTAAACTTTTGTAATTGGTTTTTCAAAGTCTCAATCACTTTTCATAATATGTTGGTCAAATTTTGGGATGTTACAGTTTGAATGAGATAAATGACATTTTACCCTTAAATCAGCAAGATGCAATGCATAAATCAACATAATAAAAAAGGACACGAATTTATGAAAAATTAGAGTAAAAGTATTACAAAATATCATAAAACATTCAAGAAAAACTATGTAAATATTAAATTTTATCATTATGCCAGAGAAGTAAATCTGGCCATTCTTTAGCATCCTCATTCAACGGATAAGATGACACCTAAGAAGGATATCCTAATAATAGTTTTGGTTATGACCCAAAGGATGAAGTCTACAACTTTGGCAAAGACTAAAACTAAAAGGTTGTTCAATGCCTTGTGAAGCAAGAAAAATGCTGTTAGTGAAGATTTGACAAAAGTAGAAGAATCTTCAATATTCAAAATAAAAGGATCGAATGTCCATCAAACTTTTATTATAACAAAAGTTATTGTAGCAATTACTATAACACTTGTAAACTTTTATCATTGACAATAATGTCATCAACACAATGTGTTTTGTAAGCCTATAAAAAGGCAATTCGAGTAAGCTGTTAGGTATTCAAAAATTTTACCACAATCACAGAGAGAGGTTTGATAGAGAATTTGTCACACCTATTGTCTACTTCTACTCATTCTAAATCCTCTTAACTTAGATGTAGTTAATCTAGGCAAGAGTACTACCTTCTATAAAATAAACTTTTGCCTAATTTATTTAGAATTGTTATAAATATTATTATGTGGATGTACATATCTTTCATTATCCCCAATTATGTATTTTCTTAATATCTTATGTAATCTTTGATATTAATCTATCTTGATACTGTAATTCATGCCTATAAATGTAAGGCATACTCTGGAGATAATCAAGAAGAATTATTTTTCCATCGCTCCTTACTTTTCTCTCTTTTCTATCTTCTTTCTCTTAAATTTATAACACGTTATCAGCATGAGATTTTAACAATGCTGAGTGAATTCTGCATTGAGGTGTGCCTTTTTCCCAATATTATATGAAATTCAGATATGCCTTTGAGGAATTCTTGTATTCTATCCACTGCGTGCGTATAAAATCTGTGCATGTGCAAGATCATCAATATTGTCTTCTTTGTGTGTATCTATGCGACCGCGCGCACTTTTTCTTGATCAAAATCTTTCATATAAAATTTTGCCCAATCTTTTCCCTGCATGTTCTATGAAAAATCTCACAGAAAACACAGTTGAAAAACCAGTGAAATCATTGTACATATATGTTGTTGGAATCTGTGTTTTCCTTCGTAAAATATGACTACAGATCTTCCTGTATGTATGTCCATGTGTGTTCAATCATTTTTTTGTATATATGGTTTTTCATAAATCTGGAATAATTCATAGTGAAAAATCTGAAAAGTTTTTCCCAAGAAAAAAAAATCGTGATCCAGAAAACGGTGCCATGGTCGTCGGAATTAAAAAAAAAACGTTTAGGCCCTTTTTCTGAAATCATGTCATTGGGCTGCGCGTATTTATAAAAAAAACAGTCTGAAGCTTATTTTAGGCCGCAGATTTGGGGATCTGAAATTAAAAAAAAAACAAAGAAAGAAATAGAAAACCACAACATGCCCCTTTTTCCTGAAACTCGTTTTTGGGCCTTTCAATTCAAGAAAAAGGTAAATGCATTTGGGCCAGAAATTGGGCCACATTTTTTCCAATGATTTAAATCTTTTGGGCCCTTTTCATAGAAAAATATTTTGGACTCCTCTTCTTATTTTTGAGCCACTTGTGACTAGACTTATGGATATATTTTTGTCCAGAAATTGGAGAAAAAAATTTTTTGCATTGGGTCCATTGTGGATTTTTTTTATAAAGCAATATTATTTTTAATTCTTATTTGGGCTTATTTTTGTTCTGAGCTAATTCTTTGGGCTCTATTTAGTTTTGTTCTTATTAATGGAACATTCAATTCCAAAAACATTTGAGCCAAACAATTTGAAAAAAATAAATAAATAAATTATTTGCCTATTTGAGCTTTGTTTGATTTTGTGCTATGCATTTGGGCTTTATTTGTTTTATTGATGGACACGTATTTATGATGAGCCATTTAATTATTGAATTAATTTTGAAAATTTTCTGTTGAGCTCAATTAAGTTGTTTTTCATTAGGGTCATTTGTAGAATATTTCTAAAAATGCTTTAAGCTAAATAAAGTCGTTTTAGCTCTATCTTTATCCTTTAATTGCTTGGTAATTTTATTAATTGCCATAAAGTAAGGATTTGATTAAATTGTTTTGAGCTTAACTGTTGAGTTTAATTATGCTTTTCCCATGCATAATTTAATTCATTAAATTTGTCAAATATTCTTATTTGATTGCAAAATTTATTTTTGCATGGTTACCAATCAACTTTTTATGCAATTTGCAACATATTGGCATTTGGTTTGAATTAATTTGAGCTCATATTGAATTTTTGGCATCAAACCCTTGGCTAGGTTGCTAGACGAAACTGAAATTTTCATTTATGGGGAAGGAAATTTTCATGTTGTTAAATGATCTAGGAATGATTTTATGTATGTGTATGATGATAGAAAGTGAAAACCACATTTGCTGAAATTTTCTGTGCATTTTTGGATTCCTGTTGTTCTTGGGGGAAGGAGTGAGTTTTTGATGATTTTGATGCTTTCAGTGGATTTAGAAGGCAAAATTGTATATGATAGAAGTGAGAAAAATATTAAATTTAGCAATGTATCAAAAAAAAATAAATAAATGTAGCACAAGATATATCAATTCATAATCCATGTCATGCATTTCTTGTTGTAAAAATAGGCATGTTACAAGTAACGAGAGATGCAACAAGAATAGTACAAACAATGAAAATAATAGAACATGCACATTATCCAAATGTTTTAAATCAAGACCTTTCATCAGTTACTATTGACCCCATCATGATTATCACCATCCATTCTTTTAATGGTCTTTTGCTTGCGGGGGCCCTCCCACTTTGGAACAGTAGCTTGAAACATAGGACCAATTGGAATACCTGGTCTTTCTAGAGAATCTTCACCAACATGACAATGAAAAAACTCATGCCTAGGTTTTTTCTTCTTGTTTTCCTTTTTGTGTCCTGATGATTGTGAAGATTTTAATGGACCTTTCAGATCTATCAATGACTTTAGTTCATCTAGATCTTCTATCCTTAGTTTCTCTTGAACTAATTTCTTAGTTGTTTTTTCATAGTCATCAATAACCAAGTCTTCTTGTTTTATTTGGGTTGACTCTTCTAAAGAGTCAATAGAGCCTTGTTTGAGCAAAATACAATTTGATGGATCAACATCATTAATGCAAGTACTGCAAGTAGGGAAATTATTAGTTGCTTGTTTTCCTTCAAAACTATTATATTTAGCACTGATATGGGATAGACATGAAATGGGAGAGGATTTGACTCTTTTCTTTTTCATGCCATTTTGATGATTAGATTTCTCTATATTTAGTTTAAAAAGAGTAGCAAACTCGCCATCGTATAAAATTTGCTCTAGATCCTTCCCCCTCTGAAAAACACAAACATAATCTCAATACCATATGCAGATGTTACAATGCAATTATTTATTTTTATTCTATTCTCATTTTCCTAATACAATTAGCGATCATATGATACTAATAGATATATTTGAGCTTTGATTCAGTCAAGTTGGAGTAACTCTCATTATTATTTTTTCATCCATATGATTTGAATCTTTAACCTTATTCAAGAGGGATCAAATCCCTTGAACCGAACTAAACTACAGTTGGTTATTCTTTTCTCTTTCACATTCTTTTGCATTTAGCATACTACCTAAATGATATCCCGACGCACCTATAATCATTTGAGCTAATTCTAACTAACCTGTCAAAAGTTAACAACTTATATAGTTTCACTGAACTTAAGATCAAGGGCATACCTTAGGATTCATCATAATGCCTTTTGGAATTATGAATGTCTCTTGTGGAGGTTTGTGGGATGAATATTGAAATGACTCCATGTTGCAAACTTATTTGCTATAATAAAACTTCAATTGATGAAAGTAGCTATCTCTTGGATGCAATGCTTGTTGGTTTTAATTCTCCACTCACCTGCCACCATAAAATAACTAATTGAAAAAAAAATCCTAATCATTTTCAACATGAAGCTATAAATACACATGTATATCTACATTATATGAGCATTATCACAAAAAGCTTTGAAAATTGTCCCAAGTAAAAATTAAGTGATGTGAAACAAGAAGAGGAAGGAGAAGTGAGTGAAAGAGGTGGGAGGAGGAGATCAAAGACGGAGAAGGCAGAAAATCATAGTGTAACTTTTATTCAGCCAATCAACAAGGCTAATAAATGAGAAGGCTTTAGAATTATTTATAAAACTCTAGGTAGATTTATTTGAAAATAAATAAACTATAAAATAACC
>QFDD01115188.1:0-12845 GCA_006871305.1 Vachellia collinsii
TACTACGAAAAAAAATATGTATTAGTGGTGGTTCCTTTCTAATGGTTGCAAAACTTTATATTAGTTTTTCTCCCGTGGTGAAATTGATAAGTTGGAGTGTCACTGTCGTCAATTATTGTACACTCATTTGTTTGTTTAAATATACTCTGATACAAAGTTGAATTTTGTTTTTATTAATGAAAAAAATAAAATATCATCAAACAATATTGATTTTAACCTCCAGTTAATGTTAGTACATAATTCATTTTTATTATAATGTGATATAGTATTCAGATACAAAGTGAATTGTCAATTATAACATCTTCAATTGTCAATTCTGACATGTTAAACTGTCAATACAAACATTTTAACTTATCAATTTCTTATAAATAAAAATATGATACTAAAGCCTAATCTACCAAAAGGTCACAGAAATAAATCAATAACATAGTCTTCATTTATATACGATTAGAAATTTTGTCGATATACAAGAACTAAACATAGTTGTGTTGGCCAAAAAAAAAAAAAAGAGTTAAACATAGTTGTAATGACACTACCTGCCAATTAAGTTATAAAGAATAATATGTCAACCTTTAACAAACTCACGATAGCACATTAACCTTAAAAGAATCCCTTCACACATAATTTACTACATAAGCATCAATTGGTTGTACATTCAACCACAAAGAATTATGTAATAAAAGCCAACAGCAAACAAACTCAAGTATCATATTGTACAATAAAGTAATGAACTCCAACACCAAACAAACGTATCATATTGTAGATGAACTTTTGCCCAATGAACTGGTCTTCCAACCTAATTCTCTTTCTCATATAGTTGTGGCTTAACCTTATGAAGCATGTTATGAAAGCAATGTGTCTATATTACGAATGTACATACAATTATTAACAACATAAGGGCAGGTATTAACAACTACCACAGCCTTGTGAGGAGCAAACCCAACCTGAGGGATGAAGGAGACTAGTCCAAGGTGTAACTCAAATGAAAGATGTCACACTTTGAGATACTAGCAAAAAACCACAAAATTTGAAAGTTGAGTGTGATGCATACTTGACTCCAATCACCGAAAATGCATCTCAATTTGTCAGCTATCTTGGTGTTCTTGTAAGAAACAAGATCAGCATACTACTTAATAATTGGAGAACAGTTAATGAGAAGTTGAAGGACCAGATATGGGAAGATATTTTGGTATATTCTAACTTCTATTTCTATTATACTATTCTTCACTAGTTACTTACATCTAACTTACTTGTATACGTGTTTGCAACTCAATTACGACATCCCTGCTACTAAAAAGATGAAGAAAGTTGTGAAGAAGTGAGTTGGTAATAGATGGATGGACTTCAACCAAGGTCACTAGAGAGTACATCTCAAGGAAGAAGAGCCATCTACTTTCGAAGGATGATCACTCATTCATTAGTTAAGTTTGGGAGGACCAAGAAGTCTTGTGAAGACTCCAAATTTTAGGTATATTTCTTTTACTATTGACATAATTTATCATGCTCTTGAGTCACCAAACTAACTTTGTCCATTTTGTAATTGTTTTGCAACAATTGAGCCAGGAGAATACAGGGAGACATGCAAAAAAAAAAAAAAATTGTTTATAAACATTTTATGTCTCACATGGTGTACAAGGGACTGGAGAAGTGGTTGATGAGCAGTCAGTCCAAGGATCAACCATATGTTGAATTCAACCCCAGTACTACTCCTCACCATGCAAAATGGAAGGCAGCAGGGTCAATACATTACTTAGGAGGATACTATTGTTATTGAACAAATTGTGAGTTATTGAATTATTTTGTTAATGAGTTTTAATGTTGTGTGCAACTTTAATTTTAAATGAATTTGTTACTTGTATGTAGGATTTATACCAGGAGCAGGCTTCCCAAGGTTTTTTCACTCCTAGTGGAAGAATGAATATTTTAGTAGTAACCATTAGGAAGCTAGATCACCTTAGACGTGTTGTTGGCGTTGGAAAGGGTTTTGACATCAAGAAGTATTCTGGCGCATCTTCACGCACATTCATTATTTGCCTTGGCTTACAGCTTTGGCATCAATAAGTATTCTGGCGCATTTTCACACTTCTCCATCTTTTCAGCTTTTCTTTATTTTTTCAACTTCCCCCTCTCTGCTCAAATTTTCTTTCTCATTTGAAAGTGAAACTTTCCGGAAGCAACCTTCCATTTCCACGGAAGACTCAAGTTGTTCTGAAATTTTCCATCCAAAATGAAGTCCTCTGTTTAGATGGAAGGAGGTTGAGTCTGCGAAAGGTGAAAGGAAATAAGGTTTGGAAGTTGTCTGTCCGCTTGCTTATATATGTCTTGTTTTACTTTTTTGGTCCTTTCTTCCCATCACCCAGCCCTTCTCCGTTTTTTCTAGATCTGTTAAGGGATGACACATACTAACACGAGTAACCCACCTAAACCAGTGGGTCACCCGAGTACACCTGGTTTGCACTGGGTAAATTCTATCCCAATTTAAGTGGCAAACAGTACCAGAAACTTGGCTGGTTTCCGACATGAACATTGGTTACACTTTAGTATGTCAGGGCGTGACTTATGCAAGGGGGAATTCTAAAGAACCTGTATCAAATTTGTGGGCATTGTAAAGGTTCTAAAGTACCCAATTAAACTTCATTGATTGTAAAGGCTTCACTAGTGGCTAATATCAAATTTGTGAAATTATAATGGTTCTCAAATACCCTGTTAAACTTAAGGGATATACTGTACTTAAAATCTCAAGATGTTCCGAGGAACAAAACGTAGGTTACATGGATTAAATTGGACTAAGATTAACATGTTGTCAACCAAAAAATAATAATAATAATAATAAGATTAACCTGTGCATTGTCCTTCATCTTCATGCGTATCTTCACAATTCATCACTGCTATGTACATATTTCTCAGCTCACTTGGTGTTTATAGTTAAACTGTTGGGCAAAAAAAAAAAAGTTTATAGTTAAACTGCAAAATTGTATATCGTCAATAATCCCATTGGTTGAAATCAATGTGAACAAATATTTACTACTTTTGATTTTGCACTACTTCATAAAAATAATTTGACACCTTCAAAATATGACTAAGCCCTATTTATCTCTTGATCAGGATTTTATCCTTCAATTTTCAATCATATTTTATTCTTTCCTCAATTGCATATTTCTAAACTTCAAAACCATGAATTAAATTTAATCTATTCTAAACCACAATCTAATTAATAAATTACATCCTAAGCAGAGGTGAAGGTGAGGAACAAGTGAATGAAGGCCAAGAGAGGCGCAGACAAGACATTTTACCAAACACCCCCCCCCCAAAAAAAATAAAACCCCAAAAAAGAAATAAATAAAAAAAGTGCTTCTTAACCGGCCTACAGGTCATGCCGGGCTTTTTAATAGTCCAGTGGAGTATGTATCTGCGGTTTCATATCATATTTCTTCTGAAATCATGTAAAACTCTCATTGATCTTTTTACAATTTTATAGGGTTGATAGAGTTTAGAAAGAAAAATCCAGCAGAAGGCCATAATAGGAGAAAATGGATCGCAAGAACTGAGATCAAAATTGTGTTATATCTATTAATTCAAACATGAGAGTTGAACAAGAATGTGCACTTCGTGCATTCCCTCGGTGGTAAAGTAATCCCCTTGTATGAGGGTAGGAGGTGGGTCTTATACCCCCAGGAGGGCTGATTTAGCCCCCTTTTTAACTCAAAAAATAAAAAAAGAACAAGAATGTGTTACTCCCTAAGCAATATAAAATCAATATTCAATAAAATATCAACAATGTTAATTTGAATCAGTTTCAAGCAAACTTCTTTCCCATTTAAATACATCAGACCTCTCTATATCTATATGTGATAGACTAGCTGATTCTAACTTTCTTCCACCAAGAAAATTTGAGATGATCAATAATAAAATTTGGCAAGCATGATGCTGCTCCATCTTCTGTACATTAGTTTGCTCCAGTGAAGGATCCTTCCATGGCTGGTAAAATGACCTGTATCATCAATAAGCCAAATATGCCTTCACCTCCGGTGTGCTAAGAATCTGACTGTTTTATTGATTATAAAGTATCCTTCTATTGTGTAATATCATAAAAGGTAAATAAATAATAGAAAGGGGAATTACTATGAGATCCTAAAAAAGAGATTTAATTACTCAGAAGTTTGATGACAACTGAACAGCATAGAATGATAAATTCCAGTACAAGAAATGACAATAAATTTATGTTTACTCATTATTGGAACTTTTTGATAATCAAGCGCCTTCCTTAGGACCTCACAGTAGTTTCCCCATAAATAAAATGAAATCAAAAGGAAAGATTACCATCTCCAAGCAGGATTAGCTTCTGGAGGGCACTGTATCCTTGAACTTAAGGATGATATAAGAGAACCGTACTCTGGTAATGACACACTTTTCCCCACTGCAGAAACAAAGTAGATATTAACTATACATGTCCAGATGTATAAGATACCAAGGCAAATAAGAAACTTCAATCATCTTGAACGTTATCAAAATCCTAGCACAATCTCCAATTCTATATATGAGTTAGACAAGGAGTTTACAATATAAGATTCGAATATATTTTGTCTCCAAAATTTATAATTTCCCCCCCAAAATATCCTTTTAATTACACAGATTAAGTGCTTTTTATAAAAGGGTAATTCGAATGCACATGATTAAAACTTATTTTAAGAAAATCAATACACATTTGTTATAAATAACTAATTCAATCCTTAATATAAACAAATTTGTTATCTACTTCTTATATTAAGGACTGGAAATAATAGTTTGTATTAGAAAGTGCAAGTGATAGTATCAATAGAATAATATAATGCTCTCAAAGCCATTACTAATTTATGCCACGAAATTCACACTTCTTGAAAGAAAAAATTTCAGTTCAGCCACAAATAAACAAACATGCCAAGTGAATGAAAAATTAAGCCTCAAAACAGAAATCAAATAAGGAAACAAGGGAAATTGACTTCAGTTCAGCCTATAAAAAGCAAATATCCCGTATAATTTTTGCCAGAATCACAGGGGACCAAACGACTAGCAGTTTTTCTTTTTTTCTTTTTCCCTTTTTTTTTTTTTTTGAGGGTGGGGGGGGTGGCAGAGCTTCCAGATGACATGCATAAGTTGGGAGCAGAATGTAAAATTTGAACTTTTCAAATTAGTTTTAAAAATATGTACCATTAAATCACTCAACAAACCATTGGAATGTATAAAATAGAATACCTGCAGAATCAGAGGCATCAAAAAGTAGGAGACAGAGAGCAGATACAACTGAGGGTAGCACTTCATAATTGACACCAAGACGCAGTTGGAGATAGAAAATGATAGAAGCTAGTAACTCCTCACCAGCAATTCTCATTTCATTTCTTTGTCCCGAAATACTTTCAATGTGACGCAGTAGAGAGTGGAGGGAACTAAAGTTTTGTGATTCAACAAACTTGGTATCCATAAAATCAGACTTGTGATGGAGTTTCCCGATAATCACCCCTGCTACTAACCAACGGAGAAATTTTGACATCAATGAATTTTTGTGTGGTGCTTCACCAGGCTCCTTAATTGAGTATACTGGAGACTCATTCGAGATTAGCTTTTGAGAAGACTCTGACTGTGAAGCATTTGAAATTGCCCAAATAAGAAAGCTTTCAAGTCTCTCTTCACTCTGCACAAACATAGGGCAAACATCAAATTGAGTGAGAAAGAATGCTAATCAAGCAACACTTACATATGCATCAGAATGCTGACACACGTAGTTGATGCATTAATAAGAAAAGGCAAAAATTTTTAATATGTAAGCCAGAGTAGAAGGTAAACCAGTCAATCATGTTCTTGGCTCATTATTAGGACCCTCTAATTGTCACGATTCGTAATAACCTATGGTTAATGATTAAGGGCATATATCAAGTTTTGGTAGACATGTTTATCACCAAAAGTTCATGACCTAAAGACAGAAATAGATGACAAGCCAAATATAAAATGGAAAATAAATCAACATTCAAATAATATGCTCAAAAGTATATGATCAAGGAAAATAATTAATAAATAAAGAAAAGGAAAACCATTAAAACTAACCAGATTTATTCACTATAAACATGAATAGTAAAAATAACACATGGTTTCATCCTCATTTATCATCCTAATAGTACACTAACGATACTTTGGCTTAAAATTTGATTACATCTGCTCAGTTGAACTATGGTTAACATTTTAAAATTTAAATATAGTCTCTGTGATCAGACACAGAAATATATGCCTTAAAATGATAAGAGGGTGTGCAGCTAGAGAGAGCAAGAGAGAGTGAAAATACCATCAGGGAAATGGAGACAGGAGGTGCACTCATAAGTAAAGCTTCAAGTGCCACCTCTGGATTAACATGCGCACCATTGAACTGACTAACGACTTGGTATATCTTGAATAAGCCCTCAATTGATAGGGTAAAATGTGGCTGACATATTTTCCTTTTTTGGGATATTTTCAATGACGATGCTATCATTTGGAGCAAAGGATTAAGTAATGCAACAGCTTCATTCATGAAAGTTGCACCATGGAGTATGTAATTAATTATATTAGAAGAAAGTTCTGCCAGCTGCTCAAGACCAAAATTTTGCAACCATTTTGAGACGCTTCCAGATGAAATCACATCGTTGACAACCTATATCATTAAAATTGAGAGGAAAAGAGATAAAAATAAGAAAAATAACAGAAAAAGAAATAGAAGCAAACAAAAATCAACACCCAATGTTTCAAGTACGATTATGCCACAAACTTGAATAAGCCTAGGATGCTTCAAGTGCTAACCATATTATACCATCTACATTCTACATTTCAGATAAATCTTAGGTCAAAGTAAACATAAGGAAAGTTTCGTCTAAAACCTTTATGAGGTATAAAAGTTAGCCAAGCTTCGTACTAGATCATATGTAGCACCAAAATGGGTATGCATATCATATACAACACAATATTATATGTAAGATACAACAATTTTTAAAATTGTAGGATACAAGAATATCAATATATTCTATAATTATATGCATAATTGATAAATCAACTTATTAGAAAAGTATATGAGAACAGAAAAGCATAAATAAATGATAAAACAAACTGTAATTATGAATAAAATATGCATCATAACTTAAAAATAAAATTTCTTATTTTCGTTCTTAAATGCCAAAAAATCATGCAACCACCATATTATATTCCATAGTTCTAGCAACTCGTTATTGATTTGTTCAGCTTTATTTCTACTGATATAGCTTTCAGATATAAGAATTAGTTTATATTTAATTTTGGAATCCAGATTGAGATTATATTGTCTAAAGGTTGTTGTCAACATCCCTCTATGTATGATAACCCTTTTCCTTGTCTCAGAACTTTCCTATACTTTTCCACAGGTCTAGAGGCGCTATGGATTATGGCTAAAGCCCCACAATATTTGAGGGTTAAGCATTCCTCTCCTTGCTAACTTGTATAGAGAAAAATTATGGCCTTCCCCGTCATGTGAGACCTTCAATTGTGTTATTTCCGTTGGAGAATATTGAATAATTAGTTAGTTCTAATAGGCATAATCAAAGGGATTTATCATGTGTTATTTTTGAAGAGGCTGTACACTCATGCAGCCAATTGCTATTACGATTCCCTAGTTCACTATTGGCAACAATTGGATTTGTATGATGTACATGAGTGGTCTTGCTCGTAAGATGATGCCCACCATAGTCAGATTAGAGAAGAACAAAAGGGTTTATAAATTCCTCAACTTGAATCCCCATTTCAATGATGTCCGAGACCACTTCATTAGCTTGGATTTTCATTTTCTTCTTTCGCTGAATCTAGATATGTTTCGTTTTAAGAGATGGGAGGTTGAGGTCAAAGGAGGAGGCAGGGAATTTGAAATTAACAGTGCCGCCAGCAGTGGTAGGAAAGCTGAGTTTTTTGCATGGTTGTAATGACAGGAAGGGTAAGGACGGAGAAGGGAAGATGGAAAAGAAAAACTCATTGAGGCTATAAGTCATTTCACTTTTATTTGTATTCAATTAAATATAAAAAATAATTTGTTTCCAATCTTATTAATATCATACCAAACACAACAAGCCCTCACATCTTTCTTCAGAAGCTACAATTTCTAGGGACAGCAATACATAATAGGATAAGTGCTTGTTTGATAAAGCTGAAGAGAGGGAACTGCTTTGAAGAATTTTTCGAAGTTATCTTCTTATGAAGAAAAACGTTATAGTTTTTCTGTTTCATGTGTTTGGCCAACCAAAAACGAACTTATTCATGGCACCAAATCCTTCTTTCTGACATGGAGAAAAGCAAAGAAATGGACCTTCCCTAGCAAAGCAGCAAATGATGTGTTTTCAACAAATTAATAAAATCAAATAAGAAATTACAACATATAATCTCATTAATAATACTGCTAAAAGTCGTGGTTGAAAGATTAAACCATTTGCTAAACTACTTTCATTACAGAATTGCTGAAAAGGAATGATTCCCAAAAATAGATAGGATCACCGCATTATTTTGCCCAGGTAAAAAGAACATTTACAAGTCAAAGACAGATTTAGCCATTCCCTGAAGAAGTAAAAGGGAAATGGAAAGAAAATACTAAAATCAGATACACAAGAAATAAATCATGCAATTAAAGAGAGTCTGATTACTTACATTCAATATTGCCAACAGTTGCTTCAAGAAAAATCTTTCTTTACCACCATTAAACCTCTCTCCACTAACAGAGATGATAGATGAAAACCATGAAAAAAGAGAACAGTGTTTCACTAGATGGCAAGCAATCTTACGCAATTTGACAGACTTTCGAATAACCTGCAGAGAAAATAAGATAACATCAACCTAAAAGTATAACATAGTGGGATATGGAAAAATGATCTCTGATCAGATTATGAGTGTTTTATGGTATCAAGTCTGTGATATTCTACACATGGATCCCTTAAAGAAGCCCCCCTAACAGAAATGCAGAGATTTGAAACTTCTTAACTCTGAAGTTTATCCTAGAAGACTTGAAATTAAATGTGAGAATCAATGAAGCTTTATTGTCAGAATAAGTCTGCATTCAACACAGCTCATAATCCAATAAAACATGACAGAATTGAACACACGGAAGCAGACAAATGTTAAATAAAGGGAAAGCTTGAAGGCGGATAAATCTGCGAGAGAAACAAATATCAGGCATTCTAAATAAAGGGGTGAAAAGTTCAGAGGATTGTATGCCAGCTGGGGATGGAAAATATCTACCCTCTTCCAACTTGAGGAAGAGTGTTGAAAATTTGGGATTAATGTAAATTGCAACATTTTTTGGGCCATCAATGTAGCTACAGATTTGTTTTTTAATCTGGAAGACTGGCTGTAAATTAGGATATTAAACAAAATCCAGGGGTTCATAGATTATCAAGCTTTCCTACAGTAGCAATAGCAATATCAAGATGCTTAAAACATTTGACTTCATGATTTTTGTGAAGGAGCGCTCTGGCCTGAGTCCTGAGGTTGGAAGAGCCCCCAGGCGAATCCACCATTGATTACCGTTAAAACCCATTAGAGATAATGAAATCTCAAAATTTCTGTTCGGAACCAGGAAGTGAAAAGGAAGCACCATGATTTACAGGCAAAGAAGACAAGGACTATGATGAGAATGCCATTATCTTTGTTTTCACTCTTCTCATCCGAAGAGAGTCGTGATTGCCGTTTTAAGGACAAAATCATCTTCCTATTATATATTAATTTTAATTAATTGTTTAAAATAACTCACTGCACATCTTTCAAAAAGCATACCAAACACAATCCCTGTAATCAATATTACAGGGCATTCCCATTGCACTGCACTACCACTGTAGTGTGTAATGGGGTTGTACCAAACGAGCCCTAAATGTGAATAAAAAACAGCGGATTGAGACAATCTCCATCTCTTTTATTTTTTGAGGTTGACTGCCGACATGAATAAACAATATGCATAGAGCACTCAAGCAAGCAGCAAAAAATGACAGACAAGTATACAAATAAAAGATGAAGCAATGCTCTTTACCTCCTAAGCTAAATATAAAACCATGATAGAAACAAAATTAGGACAAAAGCTCAACTGAAAAGCAAATATATCAGTGTGTGTAGATTGATAGACTTGTATAGAGAGACAACATGCCTCCATGTCATCTTTAACCATTACAGAGACAATCCTTCATCTTTCCAGATCTAACAAACAATTTTCCAAACCTGGTAAAATGAATTGCTAGTCTTCACAGACTGGAACGGGGCAAAAACAAAACTAAGCTCTTACTGTAAAGAGAAAACCTTACTGTTAATAGAAAAATGCTTTCTAAGAAGAATAAAGTTGCTTTGCTTCACAAGTGAAAGTACCAATGTAAAAAGTACAACAGAAGTTTTTATCAAACAAGTAAATCATTCACCTCGATAACCAGCTCCTTTGATTCAAAATCTGAAAGAGGAGACATATAAAAACTCATTAGACTCTCAAGGATAGAGTTCCTGATATACAGCATGGCATCATCATCAGAGTTGAGCCCCGCATATACTAGCCGAAGCATCCATAACCTTTCTGCTTTGAAATTAACAGAAGTACTCCACCAAAAATCATCAAACAGAGGGATAACCTAGAAATTAAAAGCAAATGAAACATAGAAGAGAATTATTCTTCTATATAAAGCTTAAAATTTCAGACCAGTCAGTTGAACAAAGAGAACTCTAAGATTATGAAATTGGGAGACCATAAAATACTTACCCGTAAATTCAACTTAGAAGAGCGTATCAACAACGTACTAATAGCCGCAAAATGATCATGTGAAGAATCTAACAAAATACAAGATGCCTCAGCAACAAAAAGAGCAATAACTGAAGGGATTTGTTGCCATGGCTCTTCTATGCTGTTTTGCACAGTAGTTAGTAGAAGGTGAAGTCCCACTACATCCTTCCTCTTTTGGCACTTCTGTAAAGCATTTTTTTTTATTGATCAACAACCAGCTCAAAAAAATAAAAATTACAGAAAATCTAAAATCTATGGACATGCTCGGTTAGCAAAATATGTAATAACCTAATTTCCACGAAGGATTGTAAGATCCACTGGCAGTGTGCCCTTTGCTCAGGGTTGCAGATTTTATGTAAACTGAGACAAGACAAATTTCTTACAAGAGACTTTTCAAACAAACATTTTTCAGAGCACGATAGACTTTAGGCTTCTTCCTGGATGTTTTTTCGTTTTTTCAAGGGTCTTAACTCCAGTGGATTTAGAAAGGGATACGACCATTTAAAATTGAGCATTATTTTCATTATTATTTATTTGTTGAGGACCCTCTTTGATTGCTTTCAAAGGTTTACTTATGTATGCTCCCCTTTATTCCTTTCTGTTGTTTTTTTTTTCTTTTAATCCCAAAACCAAAAACATAATCTAAATATTAATATAATATGCCTTCATAGACTTCTGGCCTCATTATCTCTGCAATAGACTAGTATGGAATTACTAGGTTGTATTTTATTTCTTCTTTTTTTTGAGTTTATTGTGCATAAGTTATCTTGTAAAGATACTACTCTACATTCTCCTCAGCTTTATGGATACTACTGTAAACTCTACTTAGCTCTAGACCTATATATAGAAGTGTTAATCAAGCATAAAGCATCAAAGCATGCATTGAGGGGAAGATCCCATTTCAACCAGTTATGCAAAATATACATATTACATATCTAATGGTGTACAAATAATTTTGGGACAAAATTGTGAGGTAATGAAAAAACTACAAAAACTATAAATAGCAAGCAGCACATGATATTTCAAAACCCTTTTTCCATATTTCACATCCTTTTGTATCCTACTTGCTACTCGTTCAAATCACACTTTAACATGTTTTAGCATTATTGCTTCTTAAAAAAGAATGACACCCATGCGAGCTTATATGAGTCATATCAAAACATAGAATCACAATTTTGTCATGATTCAAAACTTCAATCCAACTCTTGCGTAAAATTGTAACTTGAAACTTTCATCCAATGCAATCTAACAGAACAGTCATCCCACATAACAAAGAGGAATCGTGCACAGAACAGTTTAAAACCAAAAAATAAGAAAATAAGGCTAAAATTCAAACATCGAAAAATACAAAGACATGATGGGTTTCTTAATATAACATCAATTAGCTGGTCCATACTACCATCCATTTGTCCTTTCTATATATGCAGAAATTGCATTTCCCCAAACCCACAAGGCCAGGCAAAAGCTCACCCCAACAGATTGTAGCTTAATAGTGAGTGGCTCAACCCCATACAATTCAGTAAAATATTATAGGTTCACTTGCACTAATAATGCTTAGGCCACATAAAACTGAGGTAATTAATAATAGCCAAGTAGGAACTTTAAAAAAACAATGTCATCCCATATAAATTATAACTAGTGAAGGTCATCTAAATGTCTCAAACCTAACCAGTATCATGGACATATTAAGTATATATCAACAACTACTAAGAAAATGATCAATAAAGCAAACAGAACCATAATATGATGATGAAACAATAAATATAATCATGTTACCAACCTCCAAAGCATTCTTGAATATACCCAGAGTCTCATAAGCCAATTTTCTTATCCCAAGGTCAGGTGAAGACATGCTCACTAATGCAATTGCAAGCAACCTTAGCGAAGCAAAATCCACTGGCTCAACAATACCTTTTGACAATATATGAATTGAGAAACGCAATATGAATGATGGATCATATTGTTTTCTAACTTCCACATTAGAAGATACCTGCATAAGATTTGAAGTAGTTTGTTAAGTAGAGTAGAGCTAGGCAAAAGGGTCGCTCGGCCGGATTAAACCCAATTGAAAATGGAA
>QFDD01115192.1:0-17017 GCA_006871305.1 Vachellia collinsii
GTGTTACTTTCTTTTAATGCTATTTCTCATCAAAGATTATTAAATAGAAGAAGACTAGAGAAAAAGTTCTCTATTTTTAAGACTTTAATAATTTGTAAGTTCTCTCGAAAATTGAAAAATGTAAACAGATTTCATACACTGCTGTCATTTTTTTTAATTAATATCCATCCGGTACTCTCAAATAGTTTTTTTTTTTCAGCAGTATCATTATTTTAAAGTAATTTTTTAAACAATTTTACTTTTAAAGTATATTTTTAATTGTAAAAATTATAATAATGAGTGTTAACATAAAAATACTTTAAGATATTGATACCAGATACATCAAAAAATAACTTTATCATATATATACACTAGATACTATTAAAAATACTTCAGAGCGATAAATATACTAAAACCAAGTCTATATTATTGAATATTACTGAAAAATACTTCTATTTTGAACTTGGTACCTTCTGAATTGTTATTGGTTAAAATGTGATTTTTTTTTTCTTATAGGTGTGAACATCACACAATCCCCCATGATTGCAAAAGGTTGTTGGTCTCACACATGGATTAAGTATTTATCAAATAAAGTATAAGAATATATATTTAATATGTGAAACATTATAATTGAAAATAATTAATAAACTTTTGAGTTCTTCCCCTAGCTCAAAGTTGTGACATCAATATCAGCCTATGATGACTACCGACAAAAAAAAGGTGTTGCATAATAAAAGTAGCTCATCAAATATGGTTACATATATATTATTACAACTAAGAATCAGTCGTATTATTGCAAATAATGGTCCGATTATATATATATGTGATTGTTGTTAACTACCAATAAATTAAATTAAGAATACATTATTAGGACTTTGTTAATGAAAATCGCTTACATTGGGGAATAAATAAAACGCGGCTAATGATATTTAATTAGCAGAGGCATATAATATATATATATATATATAAAGATGGAACCTTCATCAAATATTTTTTTCTAATAAATGAAAAATAGTTTCACAGAAATCAACCGACCTGAACTGTCGGTTAAGCCAAAAGGGAGATGGAGCATTGTGTGAAGCCTTCAAAAGAAATCACATTATTCAAATAATTTTTTTCATTAAAATATTGAATGTATAGAATTAGATGCATAAAATATGGAATTTTTAACTCCAAATTATATGAAACCTTAACCACCTCTAACTTTTAGACCAACCTGCTCATTGGAAAGTCAATGTAAACCTACATAAATAAAATAAAATAAAATAAATGTTGAATTAAAAAAGAAACTCTGAAAATAGTAGCTTTTTCTTCACCACTCGAACATTAAATAGGTCATGGTAATCAAAGAGAGAGGAGTTATATCTCATAGGTTAGAATTTCATTGTACCAAAAAAATAATATGCGAATAAAGTAGAAATTAGTCTTATTTTGCTAACTTAAAATTGTGTGTAATTGTGAAGTTTTAAAATTTCATAAAGTGAACAAAATTAGGGGCAGATGTGTAGGATAATTCACCCCCAAAAAGCAAAAAAAAAAAAAAAAGATAACCGGTCTCCCATAAGAGTATAAATTATACTGTATAATAATGCACTCTTTCCCGTACAATTCCGAATTTCAATTTTAAAGTACACATGAGCTAGTATGGTGGTATCATTGTATAAAAATAAAAAGAACATTAAATATAATGAATAACGTACAATAATGTTGTGCATGTAACATGATTGTTTTTTTTTTTTTTTTGCCAAAGTATATGTATCCTATTATTGAATGCAACTTCTTTTGGAATACAGTCGACGCTAAATGTACATATTTCTCTCTGCTGAAATTTGAATTTTAATTCGTTATGTTTTGAGAGATTAATCACTTTCGTTAAACCCATCTTCTTTGATTGTTTGACACATTTTTTTGCTAAACATAGATATCCTCTGAAGCGATAACACGTTTTGCCACAACAATTTCATGTTATACATATGAGCTATTTGGTGGTTTCATGGAATGAGACCAAAATCTAATTGGGCTCTAAAAGATAGCCCAATAAACTAAAGATCCAAATTAATTTAGGCCCAAAACACATTTAAAGGTTTCAGAGTTCGGACCACCATTTTAATGTGTAAAACCGGAATCAGAATCATTAATAAATAAAGAAGGATCAAAATTTACTACTTCCTCCATCCCTAAATATTGTATTCAATTTTCCTAATGTAGCATATTACATAATATATTTTCCATATGTACACTCTTCTATTTAATGATTTTTCTCCAACTCCTAACGAAATTATTCTATCAACAAAAAATATTTAATTAGGGGTAGATTTTGGGGATGAGAACAAAAATATTCAGGCACAGCTAACGTTTTGGTCTCCGTAATTTTAATTATCTGTTGCATTTAGAAATGGTTTTTCCATTAAATGGTAATGTAATTGTGTAATTAGTACCTGGTAGAATTATAAAAAATTTATTTTCATGCATTAAATCATCAATCATCGATTTTGAAATAATAGTTAATTAAACACATGACAAAGGCTACTGGGAGAAATGGCTTATAACTAATGAAATTTTGATGTATTGATTTTTCTAAAATAACTCTTTAATAATGTGCATCTTAACTACCCTTGATTAAAATTTTCGAAAATAACTCTTTTTAACTAACACTTAATTATAATTATAACGGAGGAAGAATATTGTGGTTACATATTCAAACCAAGTATATATTTATATCACAAGAACAAACCTAGATCTACCATGGTAACATTTTCAAAATAGAAATACACCAACGGAAAGAATATTTATAGTAAGAATTTTATCTTCAAATTATGGAAAACAATTTTGAAAAATTTGAAGAGATTAAATCTAAATAATTTTATTCTGAAACTCTCATGATTCTTTTTTCTTCTAAATTTATAAATTTTTAAGGGGGCAAAGCCGACACAAGGTAGAGAGATTTTTGAGTTTGTGGTGACCAATGGGTGAGAGTGTGACTGTCCGCTGAGTCAAACTACGTCGTTTTCGCGGATGATGATGCAAGGACACTGCATTCAAAACAAATTGCCAAATCTTGTGCCTTTGTCCCTCCACATTAAATGCCAATAAATTATATATAAATTTCTCTTAATCTATTCCTTAAATTATTTATTATTCATTATCATAATTGTTATTGTTATTATATAAAGCAGATATGCTTCTTCCTCTTGTTTTGTCTCATAAATTTTCTACGGAAAATTATAACTTTACGCTTAAATTTTTTTTTAAATAAGGTGTTTGATGTCAGTTAAATTATAAGGCTTCGACATGTTTCATTTTGTAATTATTTTATACATCTTATAGTATCATAGTGTGACAAAAAATTATATATTTAGTAAATTAATAACATTTAAACTTAAAATTTAATAAATGTGGATTTCTTTTATAATGTTCAAGGATTCCATCACTGGTTTCTGTTTTTGGGCCAAACACATGAAGCACTTTAGAAGGTTAGTGTATGATTAAACATTAGAAAATTGATAATGACTTTGATAATTTATATGCATTATACACACATTTGACAGATATTCCCACCCATTCTCATGTGAAAATCTTAATGCATTGTGGGCTCACAAACGCCTAAAAATTATTCTTGAAAGAATATCAACATTGAATGAAAGAAAAAGTAGCAAAAGGTATTCCAAAAAATCTATAAAAATCAACACGGGTCCTACTGCAATGAATACCAATATTACTTCAGATAAAAGTAAGCCATAAAAAATGCCATATATATATTTTGTTCTCTATATAAAAAGACTCATTTTCAAGGGACAAGGATTAAATAATGAAAGAAACCGAATGCTTTCATATGGGAAGCTATCCACTTTGTGATAATAATTGATGAAATTGTTGGTTCATCCATATACACAGATTATATATGGGGCCTTCATTATTTTCTGAGACTATTAAATACTTGCAGGGTGGTGGATTGAATTAAACATGATCAAATATCATTTGTCTGTTTCCACTACCGGTAAAGTCCGATCACGTTTTGTCTGGAAACAACACAGACCACTCACAACCAAGAAACAGGCACTACCCTTTCAGCTTACCCTACCAGCTCATTTTGATCTAACCGGTCGCTTTCTCTAATGGAAGCGGAAAGAAATTTGATTATTGATTCTGATAAAGAAGTGTCCTTTTTTTTTTTGGGACACAAAAAATAAGAGGTAAAGCCACATTGGAACACGAACCTGGAGCCCATAGGGCAGAGACAATCCATATTCTTGCTTCAAAGCTGGAGATAACTGACAAAGCGGCGTAAATTTTCTTAACAAAAACCTAACTTTAACTTTTCTAAATCTTAAACATTATATTATATATATATAGAGAGAGAGAGAGAGAGATTTCAAAGCTTCCCAGGCCACAATGCTTTGTGGGAATCATTGCCTGGATAAGCCGAGAAGAAAATGAAGCATTGTGGGTTTAATTAACTTAATTTATTGATCCCATAGTCTCTCACTCACCCTCACACACTCTCAATCTAGTGGTCTATTACCAACCTCTTGCACAGAAATTACTGTGTTATGATGCTGAGAAAGTGAAAAAGTGACTGGGGTTTATTCTTGATATTATATTCTTCTAATGAAACAACGACACTGTACTTTCAAAAACCTTATGTCTGCAAAATTTTGAGCTTTAGGTCTAAAAAGGTGAAATCTTGATTTATCCCCACCTAATCCATTCTGGTGTCTTTACTGGAATTCTTTTTTTCTCTTTTGTTGACAATGGTGGGTCTGCTTTACCTGCAGAGCTCTTTTGAGACTGTTCCTTACTGTGATATCAAGTTTCTGCTTCGCCACATGGTTCTGGTTTCACCACCATCCCTTCCTTGGGTAGCTGGTGAAAGTTGAGAGATCTTCCGATTTCGAACTCTTAATTCTTCAGAATGGGGTTACTGTTAATTATTCTTCTCTTTAAGCTGCATTTAGTTTTCAGTGCTCCACAACTTCATGAGTACAGAGGTATGGGTTTACTTGGAATGTTCTGTGTTATTTTCTACAATGAGCGTGTATAATTCGTTCTAGAGTTATTCAGATTTCAGAACTCAAACTTGGGATCTTGTAAGTGTTCCCTTAGCTTGGTCAAATTGTAAGGACAGGAAATCAATAATTGATCTATTCTAACTTGGATGTCGACACTTGATTCTGATATGGTTTTGTGACTTCTATGATCATTTTCTTCCATATGATCGTAAATTGAATGGCTTTCCTGTAATGGCTACTTGTTTCTTTCACATATGCTAGGTTCTTTAGATTGTTTTCATTTCTCTTTTGAAGAAGTTTTGTCTGTTGTATTAAGGTTCAGAACAAGTTGATGGTCACTAGTAAGGTCTGAAAACTTAAATAAATCCAAGTGTTTCATGATGGATTTACAATTCGCCCATGACCACCCTTTCATAGCAATCGTAAATTAAATGGTTTGATTTCTATATGCAGCCACCAATCTGCACCATTCCAGAAGTCATTCAAGTATGGCGCTTCCACCATCCCCGTCATCTCGGGTTCCTGCAAGTATTGCTATTCCACCTTCGAAGTCATTACCTCATGGCTCTGGATATTCTTCAATATCACAACATCATAAGCGTCACCATTCCAGAAGACAGTCCAGAAACCCAACCCCTACTTACAATCATGGAGGTTTGATGTTTGACTGAAAGAACTTGAAATAAATCCGTCATGGCAATTTTAAATTATTGTTTACATGAAAACTTCTTCTGAAAACTGATCTCTTGAAATTCATGTCATTCAGTTTTTCCTGCACAGCCTCCTTTTCCTTCTCCAAAGACCACGAATTTGCCTGCACCTGCACCATCACGAGCATTTTTATCGGCCCCCTTGTATGGTATAAAATTCATAAGTTTGCTCCTTGTCAGTGCTTTTAGTTATAATTATAATTTCTTATCTATCTACCTTGATTGTTGATTGGAGCCTCACTTTGGTTCTGTTGTCCATCAGTTCCTTCTCCTTCACCCAGAGTTCTACCCCTTCATTCATCATCAAAGCATATGACGAATCCATCACCATCACCTGTTTTGGCTCTGCCAACTCCGCCTCCTAATAACGGTACACTCAACTCTGCAGCTTCCCATATTTAAATATTTCACTATTCCCTTCTTTTTCAAGGGCATCAAGAAATTTTTGTGATCTTCATCTTATCTGTAGATTGCATGTCAATGACTTGTTCAGAGCCACTTACTTATACTCCTTCTGGATCACCTTGTGGTTGTGTCTGGCCACTACAAGTTAAGCTTGACCTTGGCATCGCCATATACAAGTTTTTCCCTCTGGTTTCAAAGCTAGCTGAGGAAATTGCAGCCAGTGTTTCTCTTAATCGAAACCAAGTTCGCATTGTGGGAGCTGATGCAGCTAATCACCAACTAGAGAAAACTAATGTTCTTATAAACCTAGTACCAGCTGAAGGAGTAGATTTCGATGAAGCAACAGCGTTTTCAATATATAATAAATTCTGGCACAAGAAGATTCTCACGGATGCTTCCCTCTTTGGAGCCTATGAAGTGCTCTATGTTCATTATCCAGGTTGTAAGGAACCCTAGTTTCTTGGGGAAATTTTCTTAATTATGTACTAGATATTAACATATAGACTTCTTTTGGATAAAATGTGCAGGTCTTCCACCATCTCCACCTTCCTCTCCTTCAAGCATCTCTAGTATGGATGATGTGCCATATCCTGGCTACGATTACAATGGAACAATAATGAAACCTTTAGGTGTAGTTGTACCAGTGAATGAAAAGCATGGGAATAGTGAAAGAGGAAGCATGATTATAATAATTGCGTTGTCATGTATAACTGTATCTGTTCTATTCATTGGAGCTGCCTGGCTGTATCTGTTGAAATGCGGATCTTGTGTTCAACGACCTGAACATATCCCAGATGATTCAATCCTATCATCTTCAAAACCATCAGGTATCATATTCATTGCCAAAAACACTGTTGTTCTTTGTTTTGCATAATTACGAGTATCATACTTCCTGTTGGTTTCTTGAACCTATTCTGTAGCATATGGCAATTTAGCATCCTCTAATTTGACATATCATTTTAAACCTCACATTAAAATTGAATCCACTATAAATACGTAACTAAGGTTGCATTTTTGCAGGGGCTATTAAGTCATTGACTTATGGAAGCCTACCGGGTTCTAGGTCAATGTCATTCAGCTCTGGAACAATAATATATACAGGATCTGTTAGGACCTTCACTTTGAATGAAATAGAGAAAGCTACAAACAACTTCGATGCTCTTAGAATAATAGGAGAAGGCGGCTTTGGGCTTGTCTACAAGGGTGTTCTAGCTGATGGAAGGGATGCGGCTGTGAAGATTCTAAAAAGGTATGATCATCATGGTGGCCGTGAATTCTTGGCAGAAGTTGAGATGCTTAGCCGCCTACACCACAGAAATCTAGTCAAATTGATAGGTATATGCATGGAGAATCAAACACGCTGCTTAGTCTATGAGCTTATCCCTAATGGAAGTGTGGAATCCCACCTGCATGGTAAGGGGGGAAAAAAGAGCAGTTCATGAACATCATCAATTCATTCAAGATTTTCTTCATGAGACTTTTTTTTTGTTTTTTTTTTTAAATGTTCTCTACGTTTCCCAGGTGCTGACAAGAAAACTAGTCCACTTGATTGGAATTCTAGGATGAAGATTGCACTCGGTGCAGCACGGGGATTGGCGTATCTCCATGAAGATTCAAATCCTTGTGTAATTCACAGAGACTTCAAGGCGAGCAACATCTTGTTGGAACATGATTTCACACCAAAGGTTGCAGATTTTGGATTGGCTAGAACAGCACTGGACGAAGGAAACAAGCACATCTCAACGCATGTTATGGGAACATTTGGGTACCAAATATTATCCCTTTCAATCTTGTCTCCTGTTTATACTTTTTTGGGCCGTATTAGGCTAGGCCTAAGATTATTTTAATGTTGGCTTGTCATCAGGAAAGCATATTTCTAATTGAAATCTTTGCTTATTGCAGCTACCTTGCTCCTGAATATGCAATGACTGGCCATCTTCTTGTCAAAAGTGATGTGTACAGCTATGGAGTTGTACTCCTTGAACTCTTAACAGGAAGAAAGCCCGTGGACTTGTCACAGCCACCAGGTCAAGAAAACTTAGTGGCTTGGGTTCGTCCTCTTCTCTCAAGCAAGGAAGGTTTACAGACAATCATAGACCCGGTTTTAGAGAGCCATGTGACCTTTGAAGCCGTGGTAAAAGTTGCAGCTATTGCATCAACGTGCGTGCAGCCAGAAGTCTCTCAACGGCCTTTCATGGGTGAAGTTGTTCAGGCCTTGAAGTTGGTTTGCTGTGAGTTTGAAGATACAGGCATTGAGAGATCAAGGAGCTTCCATGAAGAGAGTCTTCTGATAGATGGAGACGGAAAGTTTTCAAGTATTTCGGGTGAGATGATGAGGGGTTTTCAGACACTAACAGAATCAAAGTTGCTCAGCCCATTATCAGGCCCGGGATTTGAGTCCTTCAGAAGACATTCTGCCTCAGAGCCTCTCACTACTGAGAATAAAAGGAACGTATGGCAGAAATTGCGAAGTTCATCAGGAGGGAGCATTAGTGAGCATGGATTTTCAAACTTCCCCACAAGTTGAATATGAATGAGTTCTGATGAAATGAAGTAGTGTTCATTACTGAACGAGGCATGAACATATTTTAATCTGCAAGATGACTCAAAGCATTGAACAGTTTGGGTGGCTCTTGGTAAGAGTTGTGGAAAATGACTTTTCCTAGCGGTCGAAGTCCTCAAGAAGCCAATTTGGAGGGGACAAACCTGCGGAGGAAAGCTAATGAAACATTTGTAGCAATTGAACTAATCTGTTTACCTTGACATTGTAGTATATAATTGGGAGCTGTATCGTCATTCTAAAGATCCAGAATTATCATCGGACAAGGAGATCCAATAACAGAAAACCAGCAGTTAAATCAATCATTGAAGAAGTTTTTTTTAGTGACATTTTTGTTGGTCATAATAGAGAGATATACCTTCTTCCTTTGATATCTTATTTTACGTAGTTTGAGAAATTTCATTCCTCTTGATTATCAGTAAATTACGTATGATCCATGCATTTCCATAGAGTACTAAATGAGTCATAACCCCTTCTAAAATTTTTACAGATATATTGATATTGATAATTAAAAGATGTGCAAACTCTCAATCATCCCTGTAAGGGTATACATAGAGGTAATAACTAAAGAAAGCTATGGAATGAATGAATAAGACGTGAGAAGAACTGATAATAGATATGTCAATATCACTGTATCAAAGGCTTCACAACAAACGAATTGTAGATAACACAGTAGTGCCACACTCACAGGCACACAACTATTTCTCTCCAGCGTTTACAAGGAAAGCTTTCAAAATAAGTTTAACAGACAGAAATTTACACCTTCAGCAATTTATGCTTTTTAACACCCAAAAAGGTTATTTCAGAGATAGACGAAAGTTGCCCTTACAGCAAGCTTTTCTTCTTCAAGCAACCAAGATATTACTATTCATCTATTTTTACTGACAGTTACAACAAATACGCTATTAGGCTATATTAATTTTCAATCCTGTTACTAACACTCCTCCTATCTTCATAATTCACCTTTCGTTCCTCATGTAGCAGCCGCTTCACCCAACCTATCTCTTAAAGTCTTCAGTCCCATGTACCTGTAACAAACAGATAGAACTATTCTAAATTAAGCATCACATCACTGACTCATGAGAAGAAGATGTCAGTTGAGAACTTGACAGCGAACACTTAAAAATTGTGACTAAACACCCCAAAAAAAAAAAAAAAAAACTTTTGACATATCTGAAAAGGGTTATTACACATCCCAACTCTATCCCTTGGAAAGAAAAAGGTAGCACCGAAGAAAGGAAAGAGCGAGATGGTGGTTTTTGTTGTTCCCACGAAGCGAAGATCATTCGCCAAGCGAATGAAGTGGGTGAACTTCTTTTTGGCTTCGGTCAAACACTTTTTCTTGCTGGTCGAGCTTTCCACCAAAAAAAAAAAAGCGAAGCGAGAACGTATTTTCTTCTCAGGAACCGTATGCGTTATAAATGCAGTGGTCAAGATTCAAATTTGTGCATGCAAGACCGACATGTTAGATTGCTTTGAGTAAATCTTAATCCTTGCATGTTTATGCACTATTATGTATTGCTTTCACATACCTGCCCATCATCATCACAGTGCCTTGAGGATTAGTCCCTGGTGACTCAGTAAATGTTGAGCCATCCACCACACGTAGTCTATCAACGCCGAGAACTTTATAATTAGGGCTAACCACTTTCCCTACATGGCACCCTCCATGGTAATGCCAAATAGTGATTACAGTGTCCTTGCAGAACTGCTCTAGTGACTCTGTGTCATTAACATGCTTAGGTACAAAGTTGACATTAGCCTTCACAGTGAGGTTAAGAAGTGTCTCAGTGCTTTCTTTGTCACACAAAGTGTAGTTCGTGAATCGATCCGATTGCACAACCTTAGCTGCTATTCGGATCCCCTCGACACAACGCTGAACATCATATGGATGGTTGAAGTAGTTGAAGGTCACAGAAGGGTTGTCCTCTACATTGGTGTTGATCAGCTTGAGCTCACCTGTTGACCATGGACTTGCTACTTTTGACAAGATGAAGCCTCCCCTGAATGCTTCAACTGGTATTTCGTGCTTGCTTTTGACAAAGTCTTGAACAATTTCTGGTGACCTCTTATGGGGAGGAATTGTGGAGAGCTGCCCAATCTGGTTTATCATGGAGTGAAGAAAAGGAAAAAGTCTTTGGATCAGTGCAGTTTATTAGTTACTGAAATTTCGACTTGAATCAATTTTCTAAATTGATTAAATCAGACCTAATTACAAGCCAGCGCAACACATGAGATACTTCTAAATTCAATGTGTTCTACATCTGGTAAAGGGGAATTAATCATTTAGTCCTATTGTTTTGATTCTATTTCAGCCTAATCCTTGAAGTTTAACCCGTCCAGCTCAGTCCCTTAACTTTCAGCTGGTTTCCTACGCTTTCAAGACAACAAGTAGGGACCAATGGAGTAAATAACTAAGACTTGAGGTTTCCCTTTGGTAAATTTATTGAACAAGACAAACAAGTAGCATACCTCAGCAGACAAGATACCATGGTGACAATGGATGCTATCATTGGACTGACCAAAGCCACTGCTAGCCTCAATGTACACTCCCATGTCGGTGATACCCACTGTTTCTATGAGAGATTGCCTCACTGGCCTTTTAGAAGGCACAAAAATGGTGTTCAAGGGGTTATCAGCCATGCCCTTCCCAACATATGGGTTATCAAGCACCACTGTGATATTCAATCTCTCAAGTTCTTCTTTAGGACCAATCCCACTAAGCATCAGCAATTGAGGCGTCCCAATGGCCCCACATGACACTATCACCTCACTCTGCCTATTCTTCCTCAGAAATGCCTCATGCTGCTTCCCATTCTCATCTTTGAAGATTACACCCATAACTTTTGGCCTTTTTCCTGCATATTAAAAACAGAGTTAAAAAGTTAAAAATGAAAACTCTCTACCCCACATAAGATAGTCTGTAACAAGGCTTGTTTTTGTTTACCTCTTGTGTCAAAGACGATTTTTTGGACAGTGGCGTGGATGAGAACAGAGAGTTTTCGAGGGTTTGCAGAAGCAAGAAGTTCGGCGGCGGTGTGGCGGCGGCCGAAGCGGTCGAAGATGGTGCCGCCGACCTTGGTGCCATGGACATGATCGAAGGTGAAGCCATTGAAAGGAGAGACACCCACGTCTAGAAGGCCGTCTTTCGCTGCTCGCTGCCAAGGGGCAATCTTTGGACGGTACACTATTTGCTTCTCAACCCAAGGATATGACTCGTTCACCACCTTCGCATCCCACCCCACTTTCTCTATAAATCTGCATTTTTGTTCAAAGTTCGTAAATTTACACTGCTTCTGTCAGTCTCGATTAGAAATGTGTCTGGGAATTTGTGAATTTTGTGGTTGGGGTAATGGTTATGTCACTTATGTGCCATAGTCATACATAATCAAAACCCATTTTTCCTCCGATGGATGCCCGCCCCTGTTTATGTTTAACTCAGCTTAAGGATCATAAACAGACAGGGATTTAATGGGATAAAAAGCATTGAGACAAATTTAAATAGAAATGAATAAAAAAATTCTTTGTATTTAAGATAGATGTAAAGGGTTGACCTATCTTTTTTTTTAGGGCTGCATATGTAATTTCCTGAAGACCTACCCATCCAATCCGACCCTACCACCTCACTCAAGACCAAACCTACTCCAAAAAATGGACTCGAAGATGGGTTAACCCTTTTCTTACTATGGTAAGGAGTTGAAACCAGAAAGTGAGAGAGTACAGTTATGTAAAAATTTTAATAGTAATTATTTAGAAATATTATCGCCAGTTTTATCTAAAAGATTTCCTATTAGTTATGTGATGTGTGGAGCCACAAACAAGATGATGATGGCAGCTAATGTCGATAGGTTTTTGTCATATTTCCATGAGATAAGATGGACCAACCACCTTCATAAAAGACCACCTTAATTAATGAACCTTCACCAAAAAAAAAAAAGGAAGCCATTAATTGAATGTCTAAATTTTCTTTACAAATCTCGAGCAACAAGGACCCCTCTCATTGAATTGTTGATAAAGATGGGACAAGATTTGAGAGAAATACTTACATACTCCCGGAGTGCCATGTCATCCATGCTCTGCCCAATGAAAATGTTCCAAGTGTCATCTATTTTGATCCAATATCCCATAAATTTCTCCTGATTATTTTCATTTTTCCATAACCCATTACAATAGATATCTATTATGGAAAAAGATGAATAATTAAGAGAAATTTATGGGATATGAAATTCACAATAGAGGACACTTGAAACATTCTCATTGGACAGAGTATGGATAACGTGGCACTCCGGGAGTATGTAAGTATTTCTCAAGATTTGGTTAGGTAAACTTAAGTTTTAATACATTCAGAATTCAACACAAGTAATAGATTATTTTTGCTAGTACTCCTCATGCCATTAATTCTTGCTTTTAATGCTCTAAAAATTCTAAGATCTAAGATTCACATAATTCGATTTCACTAATAATACATGTATGAGTGTATGACTACTACTTCATGTATAAAATCAAGTGAAGTGGATTACTCCTCTCCTATTCACATGTAAGAGAGAATGAATTTTTTTTATTATATTTAATAATCACATCATTAAAATTTTATATTACTATGCTATTATATTATTCATTGATTTTATTTTAATGGGATATAATATATATTAAATAGGAGTAAAATTAAAAAGATGTTGAATTTTAAGATAGTATCAATGCAATTTAAGTTTTTTATGTGTGAAATATTCTGAAAATGACTTATTAGTATGATCATAGGAGTGTAACCATTATATTAATTTCTTCAATAATACATTATCATGTGTCATATTTTTTTTACTATTATTATTGTTTAACTATAAATCTATATGAAGAATAGAATACATGTCCCTAAAAATTTGTTATGATGAAAATTAAAAACTTGACTCAAATTTTGCCTGAAATTAAATACATAAATTTTCTTTAAAAAATGAAGGGAGCAGGACAGGAGGGAGAGGGAGGGGGAGAGAGAGAGGGGGGGGGCTTTTAATAATGTTTTGGAACTTTGACCAATTTAGTGGTTATACTTATACTTCAACCAGAGTCTTTTCAAATCATGTTCCTTAATCTATTAATAAATTCTTTTGTCTCATCTATATTTTTCTTTTTTATTTAAAAAGCTATTTTTAACCTCTAATCAGTCATTGGTACCTCATCTACAATCAACCATCATACACAAGAAAAGGAAACCTCGTTACTTTATGGTGTTCCCCCTCAACAATTACCAAAGTGCTATCAACATTTAACAGGTGGGACAAGGTATCATAAAAAAGATTTTTAATATTAAAAATGAGTCATAAAATATTTATTTAGTTTTAAGAATATAAATATTATTTTTCATTCATACTTTCATTCTCCTTCTTATGCTTAGTCCAACCAATCGAATATTTCATTTAAAGGTTATTTTCCTTGCATGCATGCCTAAGGTTTTCTAGACCACACATTCTCAATAAATTTTAAAGTAACTTGTGAATTTATTTTAAAATTTCAGAATAGAAAAGACAAAATCTACGGTGCCGTCCAAAAATGGCAGCAAGGAATTCATTGAATTATTTTTTTTATACATCGAAAAATATTCATTGAATTATTTCACAGAAGAATAAAAACATTAATTGGATTTAGATCATTGTGAGTTGTGCCCAAGAAATTTCTCAACTACTCCGTCCTTCGGTCTTTATTGTACAACCACTAAGTAGATTTACTTTATAAAATTATATTTTCAAAATTTTGGTTAATAATTCTCTAATGAATTTACTCCTCTCCATCATCAACATAATAGGAGAAATTGCTAAAAAATTTCTAAATGTAGAGTCCTAAGATATATTAATAAAAGGAGTAGTACACAACAATAAGAATTTACGAAGTGAAACAAGAAAAAGGAGATGAATTTAAAACAAATTTGAAGTTAATTATTGGGAGCAAGAATTTTTCAGTAATTTTCCTTAAAATATATACAACTTTTAACAACTCATTATACACAAATTATATTTTTTAAAATTGTGAAAGAATGCAATTAAATGAACGTACCTGGAGTTGGCAGAAAAAACAAAAAAAACAGAACGTACCTGGAGCTAGCTCTGGTGTAGAAACCGGCATTAATGGAGCTACCACCACCGAGAACCCTGGCTCTGGCATTGAGGACTCCGTCGGTTGAAACGAAGTATTGAGAAGGAGAAGTTGCAGAGGTGTCCGCCAAGGTGATGTGAAAATTCTCCATAAACGACACATTCGGATTGTTAAACGGCACACCCCCTCTTTCCAGCACCAATACTCTGAATTTCTCCGATAGTGTTGCCGCCAAAGGGCAGCCCGCCGTTCCACCTCCCACTATGATATAATCATACCCATCATTCTTCCATTTCGTTGAAGTCGATGAAGATGTTGATGAGAATGAGCTCGCCTTTGTGATGAATGGATACCCATTCTGACTCAACTGCTCCTTCTCCTCACCTGCATCCAATGTTTCAGGTTCGTCAATTTTCTTCTGATATATTGCTGCTGCTGCTAAAATAATACAAGTTTTAAAACTATTATGTGGCTGATAGTTCTGTTTTCTGGATATTGAAAGTGTATGACACGTTAGTTCTTGAAGAATTCAAGTGAAAAGGAGCAAATCTTGTGAACATCATAAGCAAGACCCATTAATCTGCTTTTGTTGAAGATGTAAGGAATTGGGAATTTTGATCTTGGCTTGTGATCTCTTGAGCTGAAACTTATGGAGCAGAAAAAAACTAGAGATTAGAGATTAGCCTTTGGAAATAGAGAATGGTGCCTCTAATTAGAAAGCAGACAAACCAAATAGATTTGTAATTCACACCGGAAAACAAAAGAGAACCCTTAAGCCTGCTATTTCCATAGAGATTAGCCTTTGAAAATTGAGAGGTAGGCAAAGAAACAAAAAGATCCATCCATATCTAAATGGCTAATGAAGCAAGAAAATGTTAGCTAGCTAGCATATGAGCTAAGGGACTCAACCTTGAGAAGAACTTGGAGACGTGAAGAGGCATAAAACTAAACAGAGCAACAAATTGACTACTGCACTAACTGAAGCCATTGGATCTTCCCGGCCACAGAAAAGGGCACTCACTGAAGTAGCTGTTTCTTTCCAAACCCCTAAGTGGCTGCCCCTGGTTGGCCTTGTTTTCTGTGAGCATAACATATAGAGCATGTGTCAACTGTGTGCGTATATATAGCAGATAATAGCAGTACAGTTACAGCTAAACCGTATATGAATTAAGATTAGATACAATGGAGTATTATTAGTAGCATGAGGAAGCGAAGTCAAAGCAGTGTGAAGTGAGAGGAAGTTAGGAGTTAGTGGATGGAATAGAATGGTACTCTCTTGTCGTGTTCAAGAATGCTGTAACTAACAACAGGAGAAGTCATTTAATAGTGAAATGAATGCCACGGTTAGAGTGAAGATGTTATAGCCGTAGGATTTGGGATCCTTTTTATGTGATCATCTGAACAGCTCTTTCAGGTACAGCTCACTTACCAGCATATACCATGAGTCATAAAGCTCCATATTTAATATGCCACCTAAGCAATATGTAAAGCCGTTTTAGCTGGTCTGCTCATCCTACGTGAATTGAGTTGTCTTTCCATTTTCTTGCTCCCTCTAGATATAACAGAAGCTGGGCTTCTTTCATATTCAACTGACTCAACGATTAAACTTCTTTCATATTCAACTAACTCATCGATTAAGACTATAAGTAACAAGGAGGAGTTGGGTATAGTGGAAGGGATCCTTTAAAATATAATGAATCAAGGTGTGAATGTTCAATAAGACACTATCAGTGAAAAAAAACCATAGGTTATTAATACTAACATTCAGAATTCAAAGAAGAACAGTAGGAAAACTGTAAAAAAGGAAGAGAAAGAAAAAGAAGAAAAATTGTATCAAAAAAGAAGAAGAAGAAGAAATGGATCTTCAATCAATTAATCAATAAATGGTTACAGAAAATGTTACGTGGATGAAAAGAAGTTGGTTTAAATTATTCTATGAACAGGTATTTGGACAATGTGGTTGATAGAAATGGTATGCATTACTGTTGGTATTGTTTGGTGGTCTTGTAATGCAAATGGGAAGCTCATCTGGTTGAAGCAAGTGAAGTATTGATTCTTGGAATGTGGACAATTTTGTGTTAAATTAAGGGAGAAATTAAAGTCATGGCTACATGGCTATTCATTTTTTTAAGTTTTCATTTTTTTTTAAATTTATTCTATTGGAGAAATACTTACACATTCCTGAAGTACCATACCATCTGTACTTTTTTTAAAGGAAATGTTCCAATTATCTTTTTTGGATCCCGCTAATATATATTATAATATGTTAT
>QFDD01115202.1:0-20324 GCA_006871305.1 Vachellia collinsii
ACCATAGGACAATTGTCTCAGTTGCTCCCCAATAGGTATGATTAAGCAAAAGCCCAAACTTCTATGCCTTACTATTGGTTGCCTCAGGCTTGGATTGTGAGATTGATCAACTTGACTGTTTAAGTGATTTTAATTTTCATTTTGGACAAATTTACTTTCACCTTTTTTTTTTCTTCATTGTTATCATGTTAGTTATGATATTAGTGTACTGTATGGTGATTATTAAATTGGGCATTCTCATGCGGCTAAGTATGGTTTTAAATGCTCAAAGATGTACTGTGTTATTTGGTTTTTTTTTTGGACCAATAGGATGTAGGGCATTCATTTTATTTTTAATTGTTTGTAGATCATTCTCATTTATTTCTAAGTGACAGATAATAAAATCATTCTCATTTATTTCCAATGGTAGCTAATGAAGATGTTCAATATTTAGATTTCTTTCAAGGAGTAAAAGCCAGAGCTATCTGAGATGGTATGGTTAGCATCATAATTTTTTGAACATCATACTAATCTGCATTAGCATCATAATTTTTTGGTCACATAATTTTCTTTTGTAACATTTTATTTCTGATGGTCTTAATAATATTCTTTCCATGCATGTGGTTTCAGGTTAGCATTCCCAGTTGGTTCACAGTGGATACCAGGCTTGGATGTTCATCTCTTCCTTTGGACACACCCCAATGCTTCTCTACAGAGATGTATTCGGCGGACATAAGCATTAATATTGGCATGGCTGAAGATGATAAGGTAAATGAACATGTAAACACAAGCAATTCACCTTGATCAATGCATTCAGTTGTAACGGATGTAAGTAACAAGATATATAAAGCCTTTGATAGAAAATTCTAAGAGCGAGAAAAGATGCATATGGAAGCAGAGCGTGCAAAGACGGCAGAAGAGCGTGTGAAAATGGAGTCAATTTGCACATTTTGAGCAAAGGATACAACAAATGGAGTAAAGAAAGCATGTTCAACTAGCTGCTTTAGTGCAACAGGGGCAATATTAACAAACATGCATGTACTTACCATAAAATTGTTAATTTGCTTTGATAAATAATCTAGTTTTACCTTTTTTAGTTTAGAATGTTAAAAAATCATGTGAACATTATTGATTTCTAATATATTAATTTTCAATCTTCAAATTCATGTGTATATTACAGATCTTTTATTTAAATGTAAAAAAAAATTGAATATAAAGAAATGTGTTTTTTAGACCTCACATTGACATTTTTTAGACCGCTTGTCTATATGCGGTCTAAATGTACTACTTTCTAAACCGCACTAAAGACATGCGGTTTAGAAAGATGACTTTCTAAACCGCATAACATCCGAGCGGTTTAGAAAATTACGTTTTTTTTCCAATAGAAAGAAATGTTTTTTAGACCTCAAAAATTCATTTTTTAGACCGCTTATTTATATGCGGTGTAAAGTTATTACTTTCTAAACCGCACTAAAGACATGCGGTTTAGAAAGATGACTTTCTAAACCGCATAACATCCGAGCGGTTTAGAAAATTACGTTTTTTTCCAATAGAAAGAAATGTTTTTTAGACCTAAAAAATTCATTTTTTAGACCGCTTGTTTATATGCGGTGTAAAGTTATTACTTTCTAAACCGTATTAAAGACATGCGGTCTAGAAAGATGACTTTCTAAACCGCATAACTTCCGAGCGGTTTAGAAAATTACGTTTTTTTTTCCAATAGAAAGAAATGTTTTTTAGACCTCAAAAATTCATTTTTTAGACCACTTGTTTATATGCGGTGTAAATGTATTACTTTCTAAACCGTACATCGCACATGCGGTTTTGAAAGTCATATTTCTAAATCGCACATGATATGAGCGGTTTAAAAAATTTTGACTTTCCATGCCACCAATAGTCGTGTTGGGAACCTTCAGCGGCGACAAAGGCGCCGCCTATGCTATAAATCAGCGGCGACACATAGTCGCCGCACACTCTCCCTTCAGCGGCGACATAAAGTCGCCGCCTAATCATCCATTCGGCGGCGACTTTTAGTCGCCACCGAATGTTATCTTTCAGCGGCGACTATTAAATGTCACCGCCAAAGGCTTCGGCCACAGCTTCTTTTGCAGCGAGCTGGCGGCGACATTTTGTCGCTGCTGAAATGGTTTCTACGGTGACGTATTGGCTTTTAGCGGCGACAAATGTCGCCGCTGAAGGATTTTTTTTTTTGTAGTGTATGATCAAACACAATATCTATTTATCAAACTATATATTGGCCTAACAGTAGCTCAAAATAGTAATCAAACGATTATTTTATATTTTCTAAAAACATTCAGAATCTCTTAATTAAACAATGCGAGGTTAAGAAAGAGATATATATATATATATATATATATTCATCCTATTAACAAGCCATCCATTCATTTAATAAACTTTATATCTAACATGGTTATTACATAAGTTTTACAATCAAACTAGCTTTCTCAGCCGTATTTAATTGAACAAAACAATCTAGGCGGTAAACAATCATTTAGAATCATTAAGCATGAGATGAAATGAACACATAAAATTCATTGATCACGAAAAGAGAGGAATAAACTAGCCTCAATCTGTACAATAATTCAAAGTGATCCTAAAATAAAGGTTTTAGCCACTCATATAATGCGAACAGAACAAAAACCAATAAACAATATAATCAAGTGCATCTTAGAATTATCAAAGTGAAAAAGAGCAGAAAAGCAATAAAATCAAAGTATATGTCCCAAATCTCTTCACGAACTCCAAGGCTTCAAAACTCTTCTAAAACTCCTTGCCCAAGCTCTTCTCAGCCCAAACTTGTCTCTAGAGTTGAAGAACGACGACTGCCATCAGACTTTTCCAAGTAAATAGCCTCATTTTGGCGTCAGTAATTAAAACACAACTGCCGAAGGTGGTCTTGCTCTGTTTGGACGTGCGGTCGTTGGTCGTGCTCATAGCCACAGAGAAAATGGGTTAGAGGGAGAAGGAAGTATCTGGTTTGGGCAAGGCAGGAAGAGGTGTTGTAGAGTGTAGGAAGAGGAAGACTGAGTGCTTGTTTGGGAATCAATTCCCAAAATCACTTTCACGTAAATCGAGACAAAACTCTCATACTTACCTCGGATTCTGTGAAATCAAGATTTTAAAACAAAGGCAACAGTGAAGAGACGTTTTTTTTTAAACAAATCTAACGTAAATAGTAAAACAATTTATCAAAATAGTACACTTTAATAATTTATTTATTAGGATACTATAATGACAAGTGAGGCCCACTCAACTTGTTTATGCTGTAAACAACACCCCTAAACTCATTGACAGCATCAACAAATTTAAAAATATTATTTATTTATTTTTTAAAAAAAGTTAAAACTCAATTTACTGTGTGAGCGAATTCCAACTTTGTTGCCTTTAAAAATACCCCCTCCTCCTAACAATCTCCAACCTCCCCTTAATAATAATAATAATAAATTATTTTTTAATTTTCTAAATCCTCCCAAAATGCTCAAAAAAATAAACCCTCTACAAATTATATGTAATTAATTAATTATTTAATGTGGTATAAAATTTATCTTCCCACCACAAATTGCTATGGATTACTATTATAGTTTAGTTGTGATTTTTTTAGAGTTTGTGTTTTGAGAAAATACAAATACAGACTCTAAAGAAATTACAACTGAACTATAATAGTAATGTATAGTAACTTGTGTTGGGAAGATAAATTTTATACTACATTAAATGATTAATTAATTACATATAATTTATAGGGGGTTTATTTATTTATTTACTTTTGCATTTTGGGAGGATTTGGAAATTTAAAAAATAACTTTTTCTTTATTATTAAGGGGATGTTGGGGCTTGTTAGGGGCAAATATTTTTGAAAGCAACATGAACGGATTTAGTGGATCTCACTTGTCAGTGTAGTGAGAATGAGTTTCAACTTTTTTTTAAAAAAATAAATAATATTTTTAAAATCGTTCACGCTATGAACGAGTTCAATGGGTCTTACTTGTCAATATAGTGTTTTGGTAAATAAATTTTAAAATGTGATATTTTAGTAAATTGTTTTACTGTTTATAACATATTTGTTAAAAAAAACCGTAAAGAGACAGGTGTCGTCATAGTCGAAGAAGAAGATGGGTTATGTAGGGGACAGAGGTGTGGAAGAAAGAGAAGGCCATGGTTAAAGGGTATTTGTGTATTTTAACAAATGGTGTAATGGAATACGATGTTGAGGGGTGATGAGTTGGTTAAATGAGTGCTAAGAGTGTCACAGGAATATTCAATCAAACAAAATGGTCGCTCTTAATATCTTTTAAATTTTTAAGGTGACATTATTTTTTAAAAACTTTTGGAAAAACATTACTTATTTAAAAAATTTTCAAGGTATAAATAAACATTAACCCTTTGTTTTTTAGCCATTAGTGACCCATGAAAAAATTATGACGGCTTTATTAAAAATAAAATTAACTTATAAATGTGTACATTTTTTTAAAAAATATAGTAATCTATCAAACATAAGAAAATCAAAACTAAGATACAAAAAATTTCATAGTCACCTAGGGACTCCCAAAATCCTATAGTTGCTATGCATGACTACTAGTAAATTCCCTTTATCAGTAAACAAAATTCAATCAAACAAAAAGGTACTATTGGGGAAGGAAAAAATGAAACAAAAGAAGGATAGAAGCATAAAAATGTTTCTAAACGTGCAATCCCTTATCATTAAAACAAAACCGACAACCCCTCATCATCACTATTCTATGTTGTCCAAACATTATCTGTGTATCCTTTTTCTATATCCTACACGTGAGTGATATTCATATTCCACGTTTAATTTGATGCAACTTCCTCATGACTGTTGGCTCTGTTCAGAAGGAATCCAAACATTGGCCCTTCGAGTTGAGAGGAAACAGGCCGGGTGCCTCACCCAACATTCTTTATTAGTTAAGGGTTTGTCAAACCCTAAAAAAACATTTTTATGTAAGTTGAGATAAAATTTCTTTCCCATATTTATCTCGGATTGCGTAAAATCACTTTTAAAAACTATTTCTAAATATACCTAAAAGCTTTTAAAAGACATCACTTTTAATTGTTTCACATAGCTACTAATAAAAGAAATATATATAATATATACTTCAGATCCATAGCTACTAATAAAAGAAATATATATAATATATACTTCAGATCCATAGCTACTAATAAAAGAAATATATATAATATATACTTCAAATCTTTATTATAAGACCCAGTTGATTAATTTGATGAGATTAATGAAACTAAATAAATTACTTAATTATAATATCTCTTACATGATCTCTCTGAAATATTTATGTGTATCATTAGATTATATATATATATATATATCAATTTATAAGTTATAAAAATTAGCTTGGAAAAAAACGATAAATATATAAATACTTAATTTGAAGCAATTTATTTAATTTTCTTAACCTTTCCAAATTAGTCATTTAGGTTTTATATTAAGAACTGAAAGCAGCAATGCTTGCACATTTGGAGAGAATTGTAAATGTCTTGAAATAATCATAAAGGAAAATTTACAAGCGCCGGAAAATGGATTCCTGAAAAAATGATGAATCAAATTTGTTTAAGCAATAGAAAATGATGATTTTCCAAACAGGCCCTAATGGAGACAATGGAAAAGACAACTCACCATAATGGTGAATGGAGACAATGGAAAAGACAACTCACCATAATGGTGATGAAGACTATTCCAACTTAGGTCAGATCACGAGTCCTCCTGCAAAACCTCCGGTAAGGCAAAGGTTCCATCCAGCCCCTGCAAGTTGCCTGCCACTTGGTCAGTTCTTCCCTATACAGATACTGAGTCATCATCTTCAGAAGAAGATTCAAATCTCTATTCTGTTGATTCCATCTATCAGTCCATCTTATCTATTGATAATCGCCAATGCCCAATATCAGTGGAGAGTTATGCCATTTGGACTCATCATGTATTAAGCGGGATAAAGATAACGTTGGGTTCTTAAACTTTTTGATGTGTCTTGGAGCGTCTTGGTGAAATAGACATATATGTGAAGATGCAGACTAGCTACCTGCACCTGGTCAGATTGACCCTATGATTGGATGGAGGGCTTTGGGCCTTTCCTGCGCAGTTTAGATGGAAGGAAAAGAAGGCCAGTGAGCATCCTCAGAATTGTAACCGTCCCAAAGCACGTTTGCCAAAGTCGCTCATTCGTTATTCCAAAAGGCCATGACAAAAATCTTTGTGCCCACTGAGATTGCTCATATTGGAGACATCAAGCCAGTTTCTGCAGTCCAAGAAGTCTTGAATGGCAAACAGAAAATGTTGTCTGGTAGAACAAAGCCTCAAACAGGACTGATTAACTTGATCTCCTGTTTCTTCATTTTTTTTAGAGATTATGAACAGAACCTTGTGTTTACAACATACAACTCTGGTCAAGTAAGAGTTTAACTAATGCTCATATATCAAATATTGTTAGTTAAATAATTTAAATATGTTTTAAATTGATAAATTTTTTTTAAGTTCATCCATCCTTATTGTCTCCACCCCTACATTTATAAATCATTCCCACATCTCTCAACATGTTTCTCTATATCTCAAAAGAATTAAATAAGGGTAAAACTAAAAGCAATCATAGGATATGATTTGACCAAAAGGGGGGTGAATTGGTCTAACAAAATTGTCGCAAGCTTTTGAAAATAAAACAGAGTGTAATGAAAAATGAACATAAAGATTTATCCTTATTCGATCCACTTAACCTACGTCCAGTCCTCAAAATCCTCTGAGCTTTTCAAATCCACTAATCAATAAATATTATAACAGCATAGAAGGAACACTTTCCCCCTTCCTAACTCAATTCAACCCACTGACACTTTTGCTCATGTCTTTTACACTCAAGATTCTCCAATCTTGAGTAACTCTCACAGAATCAATGTTTGTATAAGTATATTCTCCTTTCTGAGAATTAAATGATGAATACTGAAGCACTTATGACTGAGCGAATGAAAACAGAGGAGGTAGATGAAAAATAATAAATTTGATTTCCAGTAGTTGCGTTCTCACACTTCTGAACTAGAATGATTCTCCTTTTATAGTTGGAAAGCATTAATTATCCGTTAGAGACATTAATGTTTCCGTTACTCATCTTCATCGTTCAACTTCCCGTATTAAATGCTTCTATGAGGTATGGTTGTCTCTGAGATTTTGTCCGTTGAATCCTTTTCCGGTGAGACACTCAAACGTTCCATACTCTATTAATCATTAAAATAAATGAGCATTTATGAGAGCAGATGAGATTCAAATAAATGTAGCATGAAGAAGGAAAAATTTGAGGATAACAAAAAGCTTATGACATTCTGAATTACTGTCAGTAAAAGCAAACTCAAGTGATAAATAACAAAACTCGAGTGTTTGAAGAAATAACAGTGAAGAATTTATAACATTCTTGTTGTAACTTGAGTTTTGTAAATAAAGTTTGAAAGTTTTCTCATAACTCGAGTAATTATAGAGAAACTCGAGTGATTGGAAGTTCATTTGACACAATACTTTCAATATTCATCGAGTTCTAATAAAAGTTTGTCAATACTTGAGTTATGGAACTTAGAACTCGAGTTTACACAAGTTTCTGTGAGCTAAAACATTTTAAGTTTTTCGATACTCGAGTTTCATACTCTAAAACTTCAAGTTTTAAGTATTTGAAATCATAACTTTCTTTGCTACTTGAGTTTCATTGAAAGTTTTGAGTTTAAAACAAGTTCACATCTCGAAACTTGAGTTTTGGCTCTCAGAACTTGAGTTGCTTCAAAACTTTTGTTAAAACTTCAAGTTCTGAAAGAAGTTTTGTAGTTCAAAGATTTTTCAGCCTTCGAAACTCGAGTTGTATCAAAACTTTTGTTGAAACCTCAAATTTTGAAAGAAGTTTTGAGTCTCACTCTTTGAAACTCGAGTTCTGCTTCCCATAACCCGAGTTCCATCAAAACTTTTGTTGAAACTTCAAGTTTTGAAAGAAGTTTTGTAGACCAAGGGATTTTTCAGAACCCGATACTCGAGTTCTGCAATGCATAACTCTAGTTTTCCTAATACTTTCATTAAAACTTGAGTTTTCTTGAAAGTTTTGGTTTTTTAAAACAGTTTTAGCACTCGAAACTCAAGTTTTGTCACACACAACTTGAGTTGTGACAATACTTTTGTTAAAACTTGAGTTCTACTGAGAGTTTTAGATTTCTAAAACTTGTTTCAATACCCCGATACTCGAGTTTTGACTCTCAGAACTCGAGTTTTAACAACACTTCCGCCACAACTTGAGTTCTCTTGAAAGTGTTGAGTTTTGAAAGCATTTTTACACAATAGAACTCGAATATTGAACCTTATAACTTGAGTATTCTCAACTCTTTCACTAAAACTCGAAAATTACTTAAAAAGTTTTGTGAAAACATTGAATTTTATCATAAGTTCAATAACATAATTGTTATCATCAAAACATTATTTTAACAAATATCTCTCTGTAAAAGTTTTTTTTTAAATAAGGTGAGTTCAAAGTCAATTCACCTACCTTTTGATCTAATTGATCCACCGCTAGACTAATTGACAATGCCTCGTTAAATAGTTGGGGATAATGTAGGCTTGGAGCACGGACATGATAAATTGATAATAAATTCTTCACGTGTGAACAGAAACAAGCCCTCATCATTTTTTTTTTTTTTTTGCCAATACCAAGCCCTCATTAGGTCCCAAAATATCAAATTAATTACTAAATATTTATTTCTTCCCAGCTTAGCATGAATGAATATATTCAATTCTCCCGAGGTTTTTTCTTACTTGAAAGGATGATACTCCCTAATTCTATTTATAGCCACTTTCTACATATTTTATACAGAAAAAAAAACATTAAACCTTATTAATTCCATTTTAAAATTTAACAATTTTTTAACTTTCTCCATATTTAATATTAACTATAACATGAGAGAGGAGTCAATGAGGGGTCAAATTGTACATTCAAATAAAAAATTAATAAGACAACTTATAAATAAGACAAGATGAGTAGTTAGATTCCAACAAATATCACATAAGTGACATTTAGGTTTTCGATGAAATTTTATGAAAAAGTTTTTGCAAAATATTGGTTCATCTATTTGCAGACAAATGAGAATATCAGGCATTCATATGGTCCTATTTATAGAGTATAAAGATAAAATTTTATGTGATCCTAATTATATATCGCCTCATCAATTTTTATGTGAATATACATTTTTATCATTTATTTATTATGTGTTGACTTCGCTCTTATGTATTATATGAAATATTAAATAATGATAAAGTTGAAAAATTGTGGAGGTTTAAAGTAGAGTTAACGAAGTTTAAAGTTTTTATTAATTTATGTAAAACATGATAAAAATGACTTATAAATAGAAGTAAATGAGTACAAATTAGGAATTATGTTTGAAACTTAAATTCCTTATTAGCAAAAAAAAATCAAAAATTTGAAATAGTCTGAATCAATATTTACAATTTATTTTTAAGAAATTTTGTTGAGAATCTAAGTTAGTATATTGAATTGATGTTTTGGACCCAACAGTAATTCTCAACATGTTGTTGAAGTAAAAAAAAAAAAAAAGCTTTTAAAGCGAGTAAGCATATCTACTAGGGTCAAAGTTAACACAAATAAACATTAGATTAATGTGTAATTTTTTTCCTTTAGAGTGTTTGGCATATTTAAACTTTGACAGATGCAAAAATATAAATAAACTATTAAAAATAGTGAAATTTTAACAATTTCGTTAAATTAGCATAAACACACATCTCTTTTTTATGTAAAACCGACTTATTCTCTTCCTAACTTTATAACGGATGTTTGAGCTAATTTATAAATAGGATTATAGGAGTATTGTATTTTTCTTTATCCTACAAAATCCCATTTAACATGGGTAAAGTTGAAAAATATTTTAATTTAAGATATATTTAATGAAATGACTATCCTTTTTGTCTTCTGATGAATAGTTATAGTGATTTATAGTGGATAAAGGGAATAATTTTAATCGCCAATTCGTTTTACACTAGTTGAGTAGTTGTTGCTTATAAAAATGATTAGAGAAAGTATAATTTTACCTTTCATTTATTATTGTGTTGACTTTATTCTCATAAGATATAATACATATTAAATGGAGATAAATTCATAAAGTTGTTAACTTTTAAAACAGGGTTAATAAAATTGAGAAAAAAAATTCTATGTAAAACATGTAATGGGATGAAACAAAATAAAAAAAGACAAGTTCTTTCTTAAGAGGCAGTAATATACTACTCCATGTAGAAATATTCACACCCACTTAAAATTGGGGAAATAAGTTCTCAAGTCAACGGGTAAATGTCTCTTAAAAAACAAAATAAAAAACAAAAAAGAGGTAGTAATATACTACCCCCTCCAATCTTCCTCATAAACAGTATTCTCTCACATAAAGTGGTTTTTATAAGCAAAAAAATTGTTTTATCTAATAATTTAATACGCTGTTCCAAATTTTACTCTTAATTATTTATATAAATCTTTTATCTATTTTCTTCACTCATTTTCTTTCCCATTCATCCTCTACAAAAAAAAATGTATATTTAAAAAAAATTGGCTCTCTAACACATTTACTGTTTTCAATTAACAATTCGTTTTATATAATTTGATAGTTGTTATTTGTAAAAAAGGATGGGAGGAAGTAACATCTAACGGCAAAAGAAAGTAGTATTATAAGTAATATTGGGAATTAAAAGAGTTACTACCACTTCTGAGTTTTTCACCCACCAAACCTAGCCACAATAATGCTTCAGCTATTCATCAATTCTCCCCCAACTTCGAAGTTAAAGAACATTAATTGATTTCAGAGGCATGCGGTCCCATTGGCCATTTTTGCTTTATAACTTGGGACTGTGGATGTGTCATCTCTTGCAATTTCACAAGAGTATATATATGTAGGAAATAAAAAATTTAATAAATACGGTTTTTAGTTGTTTTCGTTGACAATATGGTTTTTTAGTTTATAACACTCTTATCCTTGTAAATTCATTTTTAGTTTTAGAAGAAATTTTTAGTTCAAAATGTAAGTTTATTTAAAAGTTGTTAACAATATTTTCATCGTAGAGAGCCTCAATTTGAATTAATCATGTACTTAGAAACGTAGTAATATAATTAAAAAAAAAAAGCATCAAACATCTAATGGCTCAAGAAATTTTTGCTCTAAAAATTTCTTCGGGTGAACAATTTTGCCTTAAAAATTTTGGAGGAGTAATGCCACTCTAGAAATTTAAAAACGTAGCAATTGTTATCATTCTTTATTAGTTAACTAATGTTGACTATTAAGTGAGAAATGCTGACTAAAAATGCAGAGTTGGCAATCGACGTGGCAGTGATGTGGCAAATGGTTGTGCCTGTATGGAGGACAAAAACCATGCAAAATAGCCTCCCCTCCCTCTGGCTAACACTCCCACTCTCTTCTTCTCACGTAGCTCCTTCATTGATGGAGAAAAAATAATGAAGAAAGTTGCAGAAAGCAAAACCTAATAAACAAGAGAGGAGAAAAAACACTACCAGCAAACATGAACAATAAATTTATCAGCAAGAAAAACCCAAAATCAAACTAGATCTTAGAAATCATGGAACATATTAAAAAATCACATATTGGTTGACCCTTTGCTTCTCCAATTCATTCCAACTATGGATCCATCGACGGGGAGGGGATGGGATCACGAAAGGCAGTCGTGACTGGAAGTAAAATTGGTAATGGAGAATCGTGGACCCTCCATTCAGACATGCAGACTTTGGTGGTGCTCATATCCACAGAGAAAATGGGTTAGAGGGAGAAGGAAGTATCTGTTTTGGCAAGGAAGGAAGAGGTGTTGCAAAGAGGAGGAAGACAATGAAGAGAAGGTGTTGCCAGTGTTGAAGAAGGAACTGGGTTCATGGAGGGGACAAAGGTGTGGAAGAAAGAGAAGCTCATTGTCACACCTTTTTATATAACTCAGTCCAATTTAGACTTCTTAATTATTAAACGCAGCTATTCTAAACGTGTAAATCCTATTTTATAAAAACAGTTTTTTTCCTACTTTTTTCATATTAGACTTTTCTGAAAAATTTTGAACTTTTTTAAAATAACATTTATTTAAAGTTATTTTCCAATCAAATCTCAATGTGCTAGGTTTGATCCTAGGTCATTACTCTTTATTTGCAGTTAAACAAAAACAGTTTTTCCTTCATAAACCATTCTCCTCATGTCTACCTTCTGTCTTATATTACTGGATACATAATTTATACAATTATATATATATGCCCATATAAGTCATCCAGACTTATATCAAAATAAAATCTTAAACCAAATTATATAGAAAGGGGTTATTCTATCTCCATTTTATGCTTCTCTTGTCACCAATTCCTTGCCTTTTGAGCTACCTGCCTCTGCTGTATTTTGTTGGAAATGGGGGGTTAAATTCGAAAATTTCCATAGAAACCACATTTTATCATATAGTTATATATAAAATTCACAATTATGTAAAAATAAACCACATGTTCATACGGCATATATGGAAATAGTACACATCATGAGGTCCTATTTCAACATCATAAGGTAATAATTTACAGCACGAGGTTCCACCTCTACATCATATGGCTAGCACATATAATCATGTAGAATTAAATATATAAGAATAAGATAAAAACGGTTTATACCTGTATCCCTTTGTTTACCTTTACCTTCCTTAATATCCATTTTTTCGATCTTCCTCAAGGTGCTCAAGCAAATATCAAATCCTAAAATATATATGTATAATATTACGTTAATTATATGCTTATCTAGCTTTATTTAGCTCCTCTTTCTCTTATGATCTCATTTCTATCCCTTTACATTATTTGATTTTCTTTTCTTGATTTTTGAACTATTTCTCAATAATTTTGAAAAATCGTAACTTACTCCATAAAATTCCAAATTCAATGGATCAAGCTTCTATGTGAAACTCTTCGTATATTCTTTCAATGAAAATTACCATTTAATAAATATAGTCTACAAATATTCTCAAATAAATACTTAAAAGTTGCTGCTTATTAAGGAACTTTTTACATTTCTTTCAGATTTTAGAACCAAACTTTATTGGTTCGTAGCTTGTAACCTATTTATTCAAATAATGCATTTTAGTACTTATTTTAAATCTTATTATGAGTACTATTTACAAATTTTCATTTTCTCAAATAGTCAATATTCCTACATACACCAGCTTACCTATTTATACACCCACATGTACAAATATGGATATAGTTATACACCAGTATGCATGTATGTAAACATAATCTTACTTTCCAAAATTATCTTTAATGTCCCATAGACATTTTATAACCCTCAAAGAACAACTACGTAGCACCTTCATTTTTCTATAAACAACAACTACCAATAATTTTTCCATGTGTATATACTTAATTCTAGATTTTTCAGAATACATATATATACCTAGATACCCACGCATGTACCTATATAGCTCACAGGAATAAACCAACATTTGCAGTTACCAACTTCCAAACCGTTTCCCCTTGCCCTTTGTTTTTCTTTCTTTTCCAATAAATCCAAAATGCTATAAATTACTTCAATAAGTAACTCTTCCTTGAATTTGACCCTTAATATATAGAATGATTCTTCTAATAAAGTTTTGGACACTATAATTATTTTTCTCAAATTTTCTTAAAACTAAAATTATTTTCTAAAACAACTTTTGACTCAAAAATTTATTTATACTTATCCAAAATTTTATAATTGGCTTCCCAAGGCATAAATTACATTTTATATCACAGATCAAATTTTGGGATGTTACACTCATGGTTAAAGGGTATTTGTGTATTTTAGCATGGTGTAATGGAATATGAAGCTGAGGTGACGATGTGTTGGATAATTGATTGTAAAGTGACAATGCCACATGGAATATCCAATCAAACTTAGCATCTTTTAACACCAGGTTAAGATTGTTATGGTTTTAAACTTTTAAAGTAACGTTACTCATCCAAAAACTTTAAGAACAACATTGTTCCCTCGAAAAATTTGAGGGGTAAAAATGAATCTTAATCCTTAGTATTATAGCCACCAATGACCCAATAAAAAAATTATAAAGACTTTATTAAAAATAAAATTAACTTATTAAGGTATCCATTTTTTTTAAAAAAAATTAGTACTCTATCAAACATAAGAGAATCAAAACTAAGGTACAAAAAATTTCATAGTCACCTAGGGACTCCCAAAGCACTAAATTTGCTATTGCATGACTATTAGTAAATTCCCTTCATCACTAAACAAAATTCAGTCAAACAAAAAGGTACTACTGGGGGAGGGGAAAAATGAAACAAAAAGGAATAGAAGCATAAAAATATTTCTTAACCATTGTCATTAAAACAAAACCAACAACCCCTCATCAACACTATTCTATGTTGTCCAAACATTGTATGTGTATGATCCTTTTTCTATCCTACACGTGAGTGATATATATATATATATATATATTCCACGTTTAATTTTGATTCGAAGATAAACTTGTGTGCTACATAATCTATAATTGAAGGAAAGACGTGCGGGAGAGCAATATGAATATAAGTTTTCAGCAAGAAATATGAATTTTAGTTGGGAAGCTTTTTTTTTTTTTTTAAAGAAAAAATTTAAGCTAATTGGGTCATAGGGTCTTATCGTGGTCAGAGCATAACTTCTGATTAAAATATCGCTTACAGATATATTTACAGATTGCCAATTACATATTTTCATATCAATAATAAGATTAAATTTATTATCTCATGAGATATAAACCAATTCCTTGGATCAACTTTCACAGTTGGAAAGCTTTTGATCCTACAGCATGACAGGTCGTTGGTGTGGGGCTGATCAGAAGATAAGGTCCAAGAGCGTAATTAATGCATTTCAAAACGTGCACTTCTTACTTCCACCAATAATGTTAATTTCTTCTTCTTCTTCTTTTCGTTTTGTTTCAAAATACCAATAATGCTAATGAAAAATGCCAAAACGTGATTTTAATTGACGCAGCTGTCACATTAGAAGCAGTTAGTAGTTTTCTGGTGAGTGATATTTGTGAATCCATGGCCTTTAGTCATTTAACTTTCCTCTTCAATGTTAATCGCTTCCTCCAATGCTTTTCATATGCGTTCTTCTAAAAGGTTTATTTTATTCTTTTTATTAGAGCCTTCAATAGTTTCAATAAGCATTACATATTTTTTCCATGTATATACTCATGTTTGATAAGGATAGTGATAGAGTAAAAATTAATAATATGATGTTAAAATTTAATATTTGCTTCAATTCAAAATATAAGTCATTTCTGGAAAAATGCATTTATCCACAAAACAAGTGAATGAGATAGTAATTAATATATATCTGTCAGTTTTGCCCCCTATAATCAATGCTTAAATGTGGCTATTTGCATTTCTTCCTCTTCTTCAAAATCCCAATTAATTTAATATGGGTACCATTTTAATTTAAGACAGATTTAATGAGCTAATAACAAATCATTAATTTTAATATATTAGTTAAAGTAATTTATATTGTGAAAGTATAATTAACAAAGATAACATAATTAATTTTATAACAAATTTAATCTTTCGAACTGCTTTTATTGTTGTATATAAATTAGTTAAATGATGTTTATAACAAGGAATACACAGGTACAAATCAAATAAAAACAAGAAGAGGAAAATGCGAGTAGTGTGTATCTCTCTCTTTCTATGTATATATATAGAACCAGTTACAGTGCTAAGCGCAAAGCTTATCTCACTTTACTAATATAATCTGTACTGCTCAGATTTGATCTGGAAGGTTCAAATTTGATTTTGTAAAAATTTATATTTTTCTAAAAAAAATTATTCGAGTAGATGCTGAATAAAAAATAAAAGTAATATCTCAATTACTATTTTTTTAAAAAAAATAATTTTTTACTTAAAAAATCATTATTTTTTTAAAAAAATCAAATCTGGACAGTCTAGATCTGGATTTGAACGATCCAGATTAAATTAGTAGGGTGAGTTAAGCTTTAGGCTTAACACTGTAACTGGTTTCGGACTGGAACTGGTTAGTGTGTTCATTAAAGTGATGAGCTCCTCTAACCCATTAGATCTGGACCATTCAGATTTGATTTTTTTTTTAAAAACTAACAATTTTTTTTATAAAAAATCATTATTTGAAAATATTATAGTTAAGAAATTAATTTTATTATATTTTATATCCATTAAAATAAATTTTTTCATAAAAATAAAAAATCAGATGTTAATTATCTAAATTATATATGAATGGTCCAAATGTAATGAGTTAGGGGAAATCATTAAAGGTGATGAGAGCACCGTGACCGTGTAGAAATTAGCCCAATTTAAAGTTTTACATAAATGAGCTCATAGATATAAGACCAACAGCACAATGTTATATAAATATTTAAATACTTCTTGTAAACACACTTTTTGATGAATAATGCAAAGTAATTATATTTTAGTCTTTTGATGTCAACATGGCATCAGAGCCATTAGTTTGAAAACCAAGAAATCAGGCCTGAGAGTCAAGAACCAGCTCAAAAAAACGAGATGCTTGGTGGAGATAGTCAGGAGTACAAGATTGGTCCCAAGAAAAGAGACCCGTACCCAGCTGATCATCCACATGCAGGGTCGTTAGGGGTTTGAGTAGAGTGCTGTCCGCCTCCTCAACCATGACGAATAGCAACGACGCTCATGGGATCCATCAACGACGCTCATGGGATCCATCAACGACGCTTTCCACTAGCGACCTCGTGGACGTCGATAACAACACACAGCCTTGCGGATGTCTTCATGGCGACAGAAAACTCAATTTACAGTAGACAGAGGAGACCGAAAGAAAGAGGAGACAACGATAGCAAGATCGCACGACCATGAAAAAAAAATGTTGATGATGCAGGGAGTTCCAAAGAATTGACGGAGCCAATCAGGAGTCCAAGAACCGGAGCAAGAAGCCCAAGACCCGATTGGAGATTAACGACAACTCTGGAAGGATATGGGCTTCAAGAGTGGTGAGTAGAGCAGCGAGACGCCTCCTCCAACACCAGAACCCCCTTCCTCCTTCGTCCTCAGTCTCTTCATCATCCCAATCTCGATCGCCTCCACTATCCTCCTCATCTGCCTCGTCTGTTTCTTTAAAAAAAAAAAACGGGGGCAGTCGACATCAAGTTGCTATTAACGAATTTGGAGAGAAATGTCTTTTCCAAGAAACAAGAAGAAGCCACAATTCTTGTTAGTCTGCTCAGTGAGCTAATACAAGGGAGGGAGTTTGCAGAGCAGCTCTGTGTGCGTCTTTCTTCTTCCTCATCTCTCGAAGAGAAGGGGCTCTTGGTTAAACGAAAAAAACAAAAAAAGTCCTTTCACCCGATGAGAAAGCTCTCTCAATGCTTAACGTGGGAGAGACTGACGACGTCATCAATGGTAAGATGATGATGGACTCTCTTTGTTCATTTGTTCGTGGAAGCCTCGAAAGCAAGGTCTTAGACTAAGATTTTAACCATAAGAATTCCTTCAAGAAAGAAAGAGCACAAGATGGACAAACCAAGGGGTGGATGAAGACCTCGTATGGTATAAACTAGTAGATCTTGGAGAAGAAACTGGTGAAGAGAGTGAAAGGTTTTTCAAGCGATCTGAGTAGAGTAGCGACAAATATGCCTCCTCAGACATGAAACCTCACTTTCCTTTTTCTGTTTCTTTTACACGCAGCGAGTTAGACAGTAATAATTTTGGAACACTTTTCACTGGTGGCTGTGGCAGATGGTTAGGATCAGGAACAGTACTGTAACATGCATTCAATCATTTAAATTCTTTAATGTTCTGAACTTGAATGGTTGCCCTGCCTAGTGGATTTACCAAGTACCACATCCTCATTGCCGCATAATTGAGCCTACCAGTGACAATGTCAGGGTCTTCCAACTTCTCTTGATTTGGAAACTCTTGCTGAGAAGAATTCAATGAGTGATGCTCAGTTGTAAGGCGCAATGGAAGACAATGAAGACCTGTGGCAGTGCTTTTGCTGTCAATTGTGTTAAGAACAAGGTCTGTTCTTGTGTGCATGAAGCTGCTCCTCTGTTAACTGTATCACAGCTTGTGAAATCAAAGAAAAAAAAAAATCAACAAGACAATTTGCTTAGAAAAGTAATAGGAATAGATATATTGCAAATTTTATTCAGTAATTATATTTTAGTCTTCTGATGTCAACACATCGATTCTCTAAGTAAGACTCTCTCTCACACATCCTCCTCCTTCCTCGATCAGACATCTTCCCCTCGTCGCTGCATCAGATTTAAGTCTTTCTCTCCTTCTCTTCGCTTTTTCTTCTCCTCGGGATAATATCATAATATCGGAACCCACATAATGATATTTGCAAGAGGGGAATGATTTGTTTTTTTTTTTTGGTTGAAAAAGTGTTCACTGAGCTGCAGTGCTCTTTACTAATAATGCGTCCTTGCTCCAGTGATTGGAAGTCCAGTGGAATCGGTTTCGGTGCTCGCCGCAGTGATGAGTACAGACTGTCCTCGGAAAATATTTTAATATGTGCAAATTGTAAAAATAAAGTTAATGTCTTGCATGTCAATTTTTCATAAAAATATTTTTTATTTAACAATCATTTTTTGCATAATTAATTCCGAATATACTCAAGTAACATTAAATTTGAGACTAATATTTCTTGGACAGAGGGTATTGAGGCTAAACTCCTTTGCATTTTTCAGGATTTGAACTTGTATTCTAGCCAATAGCTTGTTGGTATTGTTTAAAAATTATTAGTTGGACATCATAAATCTGGATCAGTAAAATTCTATTTGAACAGATGTACAGATCTCACCACAGCGATGATCTCTCAGCGCTCACCGTTGCGATGAGCACTGAAACCGGCGCTGTGATGTGATAACGATGTAATGTTAACGCTTTTCTCACTGTTGTGTTTAAGAGCACAAGCTTGGGGTTCAACAAGTCGGCCGATTTGAAGTCAAATCGTACTCTGGTTCATACAAAGGGATTTAGACCAAATTGCTCTTCCCAGAGGGAGAAAGTAACTAGAGTGAATTTTTTGGATGGTAATGCTACTGTGTTTTCTTTGTTGTGATACTGTGCATATGATTTTTGGTTCCATATGTGTAAATAGTTTTAGCTTCTTTATTTGCAGAAGAAGAGACCCTCGAGACGAGTATTTCTACTGCATTAGTGAATTTCGATAATGGGTTTGATCCTTATGGAGCAACAAGTACACCCATTTACCAAACTGCTACTTTCAAGATGGTGAATGTTGTATTTGCATTAAGTTGAGCTCTTGAGTTTTTTCTTTGTACTGATTAGTATAATTCTTAATGGATTAATACAATCTTTTATCACTTAAATTTACCTTCATCTTAATATCAGTCTTTTAAATTTTATTCCGTTTAAAACATCTGTCTTCATAATTTAATAAAAATCTGAATTATTTTACTTATTGAAAGATAAACTCATTGTTTAAAATCAAAGTTAAATTGGGGATGTATAACTTGAGCGATTGAAACTTGTATTTATTAAAAAAAATTGTATTAATCCTTCACTCTGGACCATTATGTAATTATCTTCTGTACCTTTTTTCTTTGTCCAGGTTTGTGCAACAGAATTTGGTCCTTTTAACTACACTAGAACTCGAAATCCTACCCGAGATGCTTTGGAGGGTTTGAACTGATTCCTTCTAACGTTAATTACAATCATAGGCCACAAATTTCGAAAATTGCAAATAAAACACTAGTGGAAAAAAGTTAATTTAGACCGCCCCTTTTAAACCGCATGTAAAGGAAACGGTTTAAAAAAAATGACCGGTGGCATTTCTGTAATTAAATGAACAAGTTCTTAATCTTTAAGACCGCATCTAAAGGGTGCGGTGTAAAAAAATTATATTTTAGACCGCACCTTGTGGATGCGGTTTAAAAAGTCCACATTTTAGACCGCACCTTGTAGGTGCGGTCTAGAATAGTTTATATTTAAACCGCATCTTGAAGAGCGGTTTAAAAATATAACCTTTTAGACCGCATCCCTTTGGTGCGGTCTAAAACCTTCTTAAAAATTAAATTCCTCAACCCCGCGCCCTTGCCTTCTTTTCCTCTAAACTTCTACAGAGAGCCCGCGCCATCACCTCTGCCGTAGAGCCCTTGGTGAACTAATCTCTAAGCTCTTCTTGTGATTAATTCCCATAAAGTGCAAACCCATTGCAATTTCCTTTTCATTTTCTTCTTCCTCAGCATTTCATTTCAGTTCCTCCTTCCTATCCTCTTTCCCTTTCACTAATCCCTCCCACTCTATGCTTTGTTGAACTTGACGCTG
>QFDD01115203.1:0-20096 GCA_006871305.1 Vachellia collinsii
TTTGTTCATTAGGTCATCATAAAAGTCCAATACTTCCCCAACCTGGTTCCTAATGCAGAGTCCTTTTATCAGCGTACCCAAAGTTACAGTATCCGGTTGAAGACCCACCTTGTAAATCTTTCCCAATATCGAGAATGCAGAATACATCTGACCCAAATGGCAGTAACAATTGATCAATATGTTCAGTGTAAATAAGCTGGGTGTGAATCCCCTGGTCTCAGCTTGAGCAAACAATGAGATAACAGAGCGATGATGCTTAGCCTTGGCAAGTGATCCTAAAATCTTAGCAATTTGGACTGTGGAAGGTGAGGTATGCATATGTAGTAAGCGATTGAACGAAGCTACGGAATCGTGAGTGCCATTTACATTTGGGGTTTGAGAATGAGCAAAGAACTTTGGGTTGCGGGAATAAGGAGAAGAGAAAATAATGGAAGGTGAAGAACATCGAATAAAGTCAGGAAGTTCGGGGAAAGCGTACCTTCTTGCAGCACACAACGACATCTTCGCCGATAACATCTCGGAGGAAATGGAAGAAAACTTGACCTAGAGGAGAACTTCACATTGACCTCGGAGCATTGATTTCCAGTATGGTTCAAAAATACACTGTACCGTTTGAGGTAATGCTTGACCCCTTCCTTGTATGGGAAAAAAAAAGGGAGATAAAATGAGAGAGGAAAAAAAAAATGGGAGAGAAAATGAGGAAGGAAAGGAGTTTTTTCCTCCTTACATAGGAGAGAAAAAGTGAGATGAAGAAAAAGTTGGAGAGAAAATGGGACGTGGGTCCCACCATATTTTCTCTCTAACTTTTCTCTCCACTGGGAGAGAAAATGGAAATAAAACAATTTTTATTTATCTATCAACATGTTTTTTATTACTTTTTCATTTTAAACCATTAAAAATTTAGGGGAATTACTATAAAGTCCTATGTAAGGAAATTAATATCAGAAAAGTCCTATTGACAATTCAAGTTACTCGCATTGACAACTTCTTGGGACCTGTCTGATATTAATTCTTTTGCATGGGGTTTTATAATAATTTCCCCTTAAATTTTTAACATCTAACTTTTTTAAAATTCTGATTATAATTTTCTTTTTTTAGAAGGATAATTTTTAAAATATATTCTAATATCCAATTTATTTTTAATTGTTTATTAAAACCCCATAACCTTAAAAAAATATGATATATTTATTTAATGATATTAATATTAATATAATTTTTCATTATCATATTTAATTTGCTATTATACTTAATATATTTTAAGGATACTTTATTTATTCAATTATTTATTAAAATATTTTTATCTAAGGATATTTTAGTCGTTTAAATATTTACCCATTTTCTTTTCTCTCTGTTTTCTCTTATCCATCCAAGCAAGATGGATAATAATATTTTCTCTCCACTTTTCTCTTCTCTCCATTTTCTCTCCTCCTATTTTCTTTCCTCTCAACTTTTCTTCCCATCCAAGTGGAATGTAAAGGTTATTGGATGATACCGGGTTGAGTCGGATCAGACGAATTTATTAAAATAATAAAATTTAATTAAAAATAACAAAATATAATAATATTAATAATCACTTAAATAAAATATAACAATAAATTATCTTACTTTCCCATCACATTCACTTGTGGCGCCGCATCTTTCTTTTTTCCTCCTCGCTTTTTCCATATGCATTAGCAGGTTGTTTTCCTCCTCATTGGCTCCTTCCTCCTCATTTTTGGCCAAGCTCCTCTCTCCATCTCTCTGTTTTTTTAAAAAGACCAAACCAGTTAAGCTGCCCAACTCAACGATTTACTAACTGGAATCAAGATTTAGTAGATCTGTTCCATCCAAAATGGGAACGGGCTAGACTTATGAACTTATAACGACTAGCACTATTTTTATGTAAACCTTTAGGAGTAATTCATCAAATTGCTTCTAGATCTAAAAAAATAAATGAGGTTTGTCCCTATTGATGTCCGTCCGTATCTAAAAAAAATCATTTTTCTTAACATGGATAAATAAAAAAGCCGTTGGGTTGGACAGGTCAACCTGGTCCTCGGTTTAGCAGCAAAATTGGATCTAATAGGAACATAGACCAGTTCACCAGTTTCTGGCCTGAACCGGTTGGTTTAATCTAATTTTTTGTTTCTTGATTTTTAGTGGACTTCTTTTTATTTTTTTTTCCACCCACCAAATTCTCTTGACTTGACCTGTCCTGCGCACCTTACTGTGGTGTATAAGTTTCCTAACAAGAAGTTTTCATATGTTGAGATCAAACTCAAGATGCCGCTTAAGCAAAATTGAGAAATTTAAGCTTCGATCATCCCTGTTTGGTAATAGACAAGGTTAATGAACCCGGATCGGACGGTTCAAACCAGAAATCGGTGACCCGACCTCCAGTCCGGTCTGGGTTACATTCTAACCCCGGGTTGGACCAACCCGGTGCAACCCGGATTGACTCGGGGTCAACCCGCCCGGTTTGGTGGGTCGATCAGGTTACTTTTTTAAAAAAAAAAAATTCAAACTTTTATTTTTTTAAAAAAAAACCCAAAATAATGTTTTTTTTAAATTTGAAAGGTAAAAAAAATAAAAAATAGAATCCCTTCTCCACACAGGCCTACCGTCATGTCTGTATCTACTCATCTTCTTTTTATTTTTTTTAAAGGATGAATTTTTTTAAAATTTCAAATTTGAAAGTTAAAAAAAAGAAAAATAGAACCCTTAATATATATATTTTGATACTTCGTTAGGATGACTATTTCAAAATTGAAAATAATGTTGGATAATGGATAAACTATAAGTATATGATTGGTTTGGTAATTGTTACTTTGTTAATAATGGAATTTACTACTTAAATTTTGAAATTTTCAATTTTGGATAGTTTGATTGTGTCAATGTATGATTATATTTGTTTTTTAATTTTTTTATTCCTCACTGGTCTGACCTCCGGTTTGACTCCAATCTGAACCAATAACCCTTAACCCACTACCTTGTTTGGTTCAGTCACTGGTCCGATTTCCCGTACTTTGGTAATACCGTAATAACCTTCTTCTATAATTTCCTTTGCAATTGAACCCTATTTGATGAGATGAAAAATATTGAAAATCATGGTAGGGTACTAAGGAAGACATTTCATAAGCAAAAAAAAAACATAATTCTTAAATTCCAAGGCTCCTAATTGTGAGATATAGTTATTGTCTACTACCTCACAGTCCAAACATGGACACCAGAGTTCTCTCCCTTTACACATTCTGCCTCACAAGTCATGGGAAGGGTGCTTATACCACGGTTGCCAACCTAGTATTATAAGAACAGTGTTATCCGAGCTATTGGAGAAGTATTAGGCAAAGTCCTACATATAGATTATAACACTATCTCTAGAGAGTGAGGCAAGTTTGCAAGAATGGCAATTCTTCTCGACCTCTCCCAAGCCCTAACAGCTAAGATACAAGTTGATAACCAAGTCTTCTTGGTGGAGTACGAAGGCCTGCCTACCATTTGCTATTGGTGTGGGAAATATGATCACTTGGAGAGTACATGCCCCTCCAAAAATGGAACCATGCACAATGATGCTGTTGTAGAACCACTTCGTGTTTCTAGGTCCTCACCATGGGCAACAACCACCAACAGCCAATACGACACATGGATACAGGTATTCACAAGAGGTAGATGATGGAACGCAACGGGCAAGAAAGGGACTGGTGAGAGATCCACAAAAGATGTCAAAAGTGGCAACAAGTTTGACCTTCTTGCTGTTAAAGATACCTTAACCATCACAGCTGAAAGAGAAACCTTTCACCACAAAAGGAATACCCAATGCCCCATCCACCCCGCACCCCTCAAAGACAAAACAAATATTTCATTTACCATGCAACCTTTTGTTAGGATAGGATTTGAACAAGAGGGGTGGCTGAATTGGTCAGATAAAAAATTTTTGCAACGATGAAAAACACGTAGAACAGAGTATGATGAAAATGGACAAAGAGATTTATCCTGGTTCGGTCCTCTTGACCTACGTCCAGTCCTCAAAATCTTCTGAGCTTTTCAAATCCACTAATCTCAAAAGATTACAACCAATCCGAAGAAGGACTCTCCCCCTTCCTAACTCAAACTAACCCTCAGACACTTTTGCTCGTGTCTTAACTAACTCAAGATTCTCCAACCTTGAGTAACTCTCACAAAATCAATAAATGAACAAGAATATTCTCCTTTTAGAGAATTTAATAATAATCACTGAAGCTCTTAAACATGAGAGTATGAAGAACAGAGGAGGTAGCTGAAGCATAATAAGTTTTCTTTCTTGTATATGCATTCTCTGTCTCTTGATGACTTGAATGCATTGCCTTTTATAGGTGAGGAAAATTAAATGTCCGTTACAGACATTTAAGTTTCCGATAGACCCATCGTCTTCGTTCACCTTCCCACATTGAATGCTTCTAAGTGCTTCTGACAGTAGGTAAATGTTTTTCTGAGATTTTGTCCGTTGAATCTCTTTTTGTTTAGGCAATCAGAACTCCGTTCCCTGTTAATAAATAAGTTAGTTAAGCATTTATGATGGTAGGTGTGATTCAAATAATCGTTGCATGAATAAGGAAAGATTTTGATATCAGAATAAAGTTTCTAACACGTTGTGTTAATGTCAGAAAGGAAAACTCGAGTTTTGCTTGCTCAGAACTCGAGTTATTGAATAATTTTCAAAGTAGAAATCTCACAACTTTTGTTGTAACTCGAGTTTTAATAAGAGTTTTGATAAAACTTGAGTTATAGAACTTAAAACTCGGGTTTTATAGGCTTCTGTAAGTTAAAACATTTTATCCTCTTCAAGATTCGAGTTTTATTAACCAAAACTTCAAGTCTTGGCAATTTTCAAATCACAACTTTTATTGTAACTCGAGTTTCCTTAAGAGTTTTGAGTTACAGCAAGTATACTCTTCCAGACTCGAGTTTTGTATCATAAAACTTCAAGTTATAGGACTTTCAAAACATAACTTTTATTTGTAACTCGAGTTACAGTAGAAGTTTCAGGTTTAAAACAGGTTTGCTTCTCGAAATTCGAGTTCCAACTTACTAAACTCGAGTTATATGAAAACTCTTAATGAAACTTCAAGTTTTGGAACGAAGTTTTGAAGTTCAGAAATTTTCCAGAGCTCAAAACTCGAGTTCTGTCTTCCCAAAACTTGAGTTATGCCATAACTTTCGCTTAAACTTCAAGTTGAGAAGGAAGTTTGGTTTCTCTCTCTTCGAAACTCGAGTTCCATCAAAACTTTTATTGGAACTTCAAGTTTTGGAAGGAAGTTTCGAGTTTCAAAAATACTTCAGAATCCGAAACTTGAGTTCTATAAAATGAAACTCGAGTTTTGCCAAAACGTCCAACATAACTTGAGTTTTCACTGAGAGTTCTGATTCTCTAAAACACTTTCAATGCTCGAAACTCGAGTTCTAAAACCCAAAACTTGAGTTATATGAAAACTTTTACTCAAACTTGAGTTCTACAGAGAGTTTTGCATTTCTAAGCCTTTTCCAAAACCCGAGACTCGAGTTTTGACTCCCAGAACTCAAATTTTAACAGAATTTGAATCAAAACTTGAGTTCTCTTGAATGTTTGAGATTTTGAAAGCATTTTTAAATAGTGTAACTCGAGTTCTAAAGCTCATAACTCGAGTTCTCTTAAGGATTTCATTAAAACTCAAAGTTTTCTTAAACTTTTCTGAAAACAAACAATTTAAACATAATTTTAAAAATATATTTGTCATCATGAAAACATTATCTCAAAACGGCTTTGACAATCTAACACACAAAGAGACAAACCCGCCCTATCCCAATCCAAACGAAGACTCCATCTTCGCTAGCCATGCCTATATGACAAGAGACAACACTGTACTTGACCCTGACCTACACATTGTTTCTCCTTTACCCAGCCCCAATGCAGCCCTTCAACTAGTTTCCTCCCCCCAACCCAATTTCTCCAAAAGTCCTCCCTTGGAGTCAGGCAAGGGTTCTATCAAACCCAAACCTCCAAACCCCACCCACCATACTTCTAGGCCTTTAGCCCATTCCAGCATCCTCCTCAAAAAACCCAAGGCTAAACCAAAAGACCCTCCCCCAACCCTTGTCGATGAAGTGCTCAAGGCAATCATCAAGTCACTACATGTACTCGAAGGCCCCTATGTTGGTTTGTCTCACAACAGCTCTAATGTTGTGACATGTGGATGATGAGGACACCATGCCCCCACTAGAGTGCTAATCTTTGTGTCCATCAACTATTTATGCCTATCCTCATTTGGAATTGTTAGGACGTTACTGCTTAAAGATTTCACTTTGTCCTCAAGTCTTTTATTCAAGAACATCAACTTCTTATTGTCATCCTAGTTGAACCCAAAATTTCGGGCACCAATGACACCAAAGTTATCCGGAAGATTAGCCTTAGTCAGTCCCACAAAGTCGAGGCTTGTGGTTTTTCAGGAGGCATATGGCTTCTTTGGTCTAACAGAGTCATAGTCGACATACTCACCAACCATCGCCAATTCATCCACACTCGCATTACACTCAGGGATAGACCCTCTAGCTTCCTCTTCACTGTAGTTTATGCATGCCCGGAATCCTCTAAGCGGACACATCTCTGGAATGACCTATCAACCATCATGCAGCACATTTATCATCCCTGGGTCCTTGCCGAAGATTTTAATGCAATTCTTTTCTCAACAAGTGTTACGGTGGCTCAAGTCAAAGCTGAAGAGGTTGCCTCCTGTTCCACTTCTTTTGTTAGGATAACAAACCTTTTGACTTGGGTTTTGCTGGGCTACAATTTACCTGGAGGCTTGGGCTTACTTTGGCTAGATTAGACAAATCCCTGTCTACTACTTCTTGGGTCCATCTCTTTCCCAATTCTAAAGTTCTACACCTCCCTCAGATCAACTCAAACCATCGTCTTCTCCTCTTGGATCTCAGTATCCGACCAATATCAGGTACTCATTCCTCCCATTTTTGCTTCTTAGCTAATTAGGTTAACCACCCACTTTTCCCCTAGCTTGTTTGCAATCACTGGTCTAATAGATCTAGTCTCTCCGAGAATATCCATAATTTCACCCAAGCTGCAGTCATATAGAACAAGGAAGTTTTTTGTTCCATTGGTAAAAACAAGAAGCGTCATACAGCTAGGCTTTTAGGAGTTCAACATGCCTTTGAAAAGAGACCTCTCTCTAACAAACTCAATGACTTGGATAAATGGTTGTGCTCGAAACTTGAGACTCTCTATTTCAATGAAGAATTTCTATGGATGCAAAAATCCAAAAGTGAATGGATATGCCTCGGGGACCGCAATACTTCCTAGTACCATACCAAGGCCCGAATCCGCAAACGCCAGAACCATATCGCTGCTCTCAAAAACTCTGATGGAGTCTGGGTCAATGATGAGATGTAACTTAAAGGTATGGCCCATGAATATTTCCTACATCTATACGTTGATTCCTATAATTCCTCTGTTAGTTATCCCCACAAAAGCTTATTCCTTTGCCTACCAATTGAGGCTTGGTCTCCTCTCACAGCCATAGTCACTCCCTTAGAGGCCAAACAGACCCTCTTCGCCATGAAGCCTCTCAAAGCTTCAGACAAGGATGGGCTACACGCTTACTTCTTCCAAAACCAATGGGAAGTTGTCAAAACCTCTCTCTACACAATGATATTGAAGGCCTTTCAGGGGGAACCCCTCCATCTGTCCCTCAACCAAACTCTCATCACCCTCATCCCCAAGCTTGAGAGCCCTCAAATGCTAAAGGATTTTAGACCCAGTAGTCTTTGCTCTGTTGCCTATAAAATCCTCACCAAAATCATAGCTAACCGCATTAGGCCTCTTCTTCTAGACCTTATCCTCCCCTTCTAATCAAGTTTCATCTCGGCCATAAACATAACCAATAATATAATCATAGCTCAGGAGGTGATTCATTCCATGAGGAGGTAGGGAGGCCATCAAGGTTGGATGGCAATCAAAGTGGACTTAGAGAAGGCCTTTGATCGATTCAAATGGACCTTTATTGAGGACACTCTGCATGATTAGAGTTCCTCAAGAGCATGATTGGCTTAATTATGCAATGCATACGAACCCTTACAATGTAGGTACTCTGGAATGGTTCATTATTTACCTCTTTCAACCCATCTCGTGGCATCCGTTAAGGGGACCCAATCTCCCTGTATATCTTTGTTCTTTTCACGGAACGCCATTTCTAAGCCATTCATTCAGAGGTTCGGTCTGGTAATTGGGAGACAATTAAGATAGGAGCTCAAGGCCACCGCTATCCTATCTTCTTCTTCTCAACACCACATCTCCTCAATAGATACAACTCATCCAATGGGTCTTGGCAGATTTTTGCAACTCCTCCAGCCACTCTGTAAGCCAAAGCAAAACCCGTATATTTTTTTCAAGGAATGCCAGTGTGCAGGAAGCAGATAGCGTTTGCATTCAGCTTGGATATTACAAAACTAAGCATCTTGGCAAGTACCTTGGGGTTCCCCTACTGCACTCAAGGGTGACTAAGGACACTTATCTCTATATAATTGAATGGGTCAAACTAAAGTTGTCCAACTAGAAAGCTCGGTCACTATCCTTTGCAAGAAGAATCACCCTCGCCAAATCTATCCTCTCTATCATTCCTTATTACGCCATGTAGACTTCTATACTCCCCTTCAAGTAGAACAACTTATTCAGAATTTTGTATGGGGTTCAAATGACTTGCACAAAGAAATAAGCCTTATCCCCTGGGAGGAGATATGCCAACCTACTATGCGTGAAGGTTGTGGGCTCAAGAAATTGCAAAGCCAGAATGCTACTTGCTTATCCAACTGTGGCTTTCTCCTCATTAGCCAACCTGATCTCCTGTAGGTCCGTGTCTTAAAAGCCAAATATGATTGGTCCTCTTCGCCGGACTACTCCTTTAAGACCAAAACTTGCTCCCATACTTAGCGAAGCATAGCCAAGGCATGACCCACCACTCTACTTGGGCTCAAATAGAAGCCACGAAATGGCAGACATGTCAAATTTTAGACAGATAATTGAATTGGTGATTTGGAGCCTCTTAATAACATAGCATTTGCAGAAGTAGAAGACTCTTGGTTAAAGAAGCCAGTAGCTGACTTTATTGATGACAATGGACAATGGCGTTAGGCCATGTTCAAGGTCGTCCTTCCTATGTCTATTAATCACCTGATAGAAACTACCCCTCTACCATCCCCTTTGGACTCTGAGGCCATCTGGTATTGGGACTTTGGCAAATCAAGACATTTTTCGATTTCTTCAGCGTATAAACTTAGGAAGGAGGACTCATGGAACTCTAAAGACCACTGTTGGCACCTCATATGGAAATGGCCAGGCCCCCAACAAACACGCTCATTCCTATTGCCAGCCTTTAAAGGTAAACTCCTCACCAACGCAGAGAGAGTAGGGCGGCACCTTACCACAGATGCAACATGTGAGCTATGCGTCAGGGTATAGAGGATATTAACCATGTGTTTCGTAGCTATCCATTGGTGGTTGCATCATGGCATTGCCTTATCTACTCAAGCCATCTCCCTCACTTCCTAAGCCAACCATTTCGAGAGTTGTGGCTCCAGAATCTAAATCCTAGAATAGTTGGTCTTCATTGGACCTTGAAATTTGGCCTCCTTACGTGGAAATTTTGGGCAGCCCGCAACAACTGCTTATTTGCTAGTGAATCCTACCGTGTAAAGGAACTAATAGCCAAGGTGGAAGGACTTGCCCACCACACTGCCATTGCATTACATATTTTTGAATGTAATTATTCTCCTAGCTAGTTTCTAGTTTCATTGTAACCCTTTGTAACTACCCTTTGTACTCAATTTTGGTTAATACATCCTCCATTTCCACGCAAAAAAAACTAGCAGAAATATATGAGTGATGAAGATAAAGAGAGGTTGATCCACCTTGTGACAAGAGAAGTGGTGTGAAACAAGTACTTTTATGTTTTTCATGAAAAGAACTCCATAAGGGCAAGAGGTTGAATACATTTTAAATTACATATCAGATTATACGTCAAATAAATTAGTGTAAAGAAAAATGATGAATATAAATACTTTAAAGTAATATATTCATATTACTTAACGTCTCCATAAAAAGTTATCTTGACTCTTATATAAAAAAAAAACAAGAGATGTTATTATGGTTTTGGCTTCATAAGGAAAGATGGGAGGTGAATACAATGAAGGTTTCGAAGGAAGCTAACTAGAGGCAAGGGAAAAGGAAAAGGAGAGAATGAAATGCCTAATGACTAGTGGAAATCTGACGAGTAGTTATTTGTTGGAAAGTATGGATTGAGATGCATTTTCAATTTATTATTATTATTATTATTATTATTACTACTACTACTACTACTATTTAAGTATTTCTCTTAACTTATAATTTGTAATTTTAAAACACATGTACACATTTTTTTTGCCTATTTGTCTGACGTTTTTTATTTTTGAATTCTTATTAAGTACAAATATGCATAAAAGCACAGCTTAAAAACATGAATTAATTTTTTTACAATAAAAAAATGTAAGAAATATTATGTAGGGAAAACGATAAAAAAGGAACTCGAAAAATGCAAAATCTCATATCAGGTATTTACCATAAAATAAATTGTGAATTGCTTATCATTAATGATTAATACCTTATTAAGAATCGTAAAAAAAATGATTTGGAATCTTACAATTTCCAAATTCTTTTTTTGTCATTTTCCTATATATATATAAGTAGTTTGGCCGCTTCTTGTCTCCCTCAATTTTCTCCCATTGTTGGACCAAACATGGAACCAGTTCAGTCAAATCGATTGGTCCAATTCTCATAACACTACCTTTTTTTTTATTTGCCTTTAGTCATCTGGTATCTAACGCTTTTTCTTGACTCTATTACTAGGTGTCCGAAAAACCAACTAATCCGGATTGAACACTTGTGGGACTCTTCGGATGGTAAGCTCTCCCAACAAGTTTTCACACTATTGCATCCAGGGTTTGAACTTGAGACCATGTGTATGCTAATTAAACGCCCTCACAAATCCAACCAATCGCTTGTTGGTTCAAAACACTACTTTATACATCACATGTTTTCTATTTGCTTTCATCATTTTTTATTTATTTTATTTGTTATTAAACATTACACACTTTCTTTTTTGTCAGAGTAAAGAGTAATATATATTGAGCCTGTAACAACGGCCTTTCTTAACCAGTTACTTAAATTAATAAACATCAATTTAACAATTAACTATGGCTATAAAATTCTTAATTTATAATATAGGTTAACTGGCAAGAAATAACATTTCATGTTATAAAACTAAACTTTCAAATTCCATGCCAATATCAAATTGATGGCTCAATACCAAATTGTCCAACATAAAATGTATTCCTTCAATTAATTAATCACAAATCAGTATAGTGGATCCACCAAAATATTATAATAGTATAATGATAGGCATCTTGCATTATAATAGTAATTCGCCAAAAATATAAGTCCAAGTGTCTCAATTAAAGGTATAACAAAATATAAGCCCTATAATGATGACAATATACATCAATGCATCACATATAACAAAGGAGGAGGCTATACAACAATTATAGCACAACTTAAGCCTCTGGAACCTTCCCAAAAGTCTTAGTATAAGAGCTATCACCTGAAAAAAAAAATGTTAAAAAAGCAACAGGGTGAGACAAAAGTCTCAGCAACCAGTAATCTAACTCAAAAGGCATACCAGCGAGTGCCGACGAGAGATAAAGAATTCATTGCATATAAAAATAACTTCATAAATCATACCCAATATTCCAAACAGTTCAACCAGTCATCTCTATTCACATTTCACAATATATATATCCACATCATCATCATCATACATATATCACAATGATCATAAAAGTCACATGAATAAATAATAACATGATCATTTTTTTTAAACACTGAGTCTCCCTTGTAACTCCCCCGCCTTATTTCCTCTAACTGAACCCATGAGCTAGTACTGTCCCATATGACTGGTAGCTACCCCAAAAAAGTTAACCGTTTAAGTGATGTGGACTGGCCAGATCCACAAAACACAAGTCCGGACCATGGGTTTTCCCCTCAACATCAATGAGGGGTCATGAGCCCTCATAGTACAATGAGCCTAAGATCATCCAGTGTACATCCGGAAATCCTTTATCCTTGTTTCCTCTTTAAGCATGCTAAATATTCACCCCCTTATTTCCTCTTTCATAACCTTGCTTTCATAACAACATCCACCTATACCAATATCACAATAACCATTTTATAGAGCTTGATCATGTCACATACACAATTTGCCATCAACACATGTATCATAGGAGTATTCACAACACTTTCCAACCAATAATTTCATGCTCAAAGATCACAGTAGAATTACCAGAATATTTATGATGAAGCATTTGCAAACATTGCCATTATAACTCATCAATTCTTTAACTCCAAATTTCACAATACATTTTCTAATATTATTAATGCAGGATTTATCAAATAATAATATTTTTATGAAAATAAATTCAAAATCACTCACAAAACATGTCCCAAGTATGGATAATAAGTGGAAAGTGATTATCTCACGCTAAAGCAAGAGTACACTACCACAACAATCCACAGTCTAAAGCTCAAGTCACCAAAATATAGTCAATCTACACAATTAATTTAATTACATATTAACGTAATAATAATCCAAACAATAACATGTGACTTTAAATAAAACTCACTTATTCCTATTTAAATTTTAAGTCATCCAATGATTCCCCACTCACAATCATAATTCGAATTATCTATCTCATTTACACTTTTATCCTCCAATAGCACTATTCCTCTTATCAAAATTATAACCAATAATAATTTCTTCCATCTCCCAAAAATTTCCAACATTCCCACGTTAAATTCTCAAAAAAAAAAAAATCACATAATCGAATATTCTCAAACCCTTATTGAAAAAATAACATTACTCTCTTCCATAAATTATTTCTCTTAATTGTAATCACTAAAAATATAATTATTTACTCAATCTATTCAAAAACACCAAATTTCAACACTTAAAGTTCCTCCAAAAATTCCCAATATTTATATCTCATCATAAACCTTAAATCAAATCCACTCAATAATTAATGGATGATCCAATATACTAAAATAAATTATAAATCAAATTTAATCAGTACAAAAATCATATGAGCCCAAATAAAAAAATCTGACCACCTAGAAAATTATTTAAAATTCTCAAATCAACCAATAGATAAAATTAAACTGATTAAAATGTTCTACTATTTTAGCTCTACAATTCTATAGTCTTATATTATCAAAACTTAAAACTTGGTCTAAATCCTAACCCTGAAATTTGCTCTATCATTCGAATAAATTACACCATTAGTTGATTTAGAGGAATAGAACAATTTTCATGAAAGGATTTTAATTATTAGAAGACATTTTACTCATTAAAATAAGTTTTAAAATCGGATATATGCGTAGCAATGGCAGACAAATGGAGGGGAGAAGGAGACATGGGGAGTTTCTAATGCTGTCTCACTGTTTTAAATCAGCTTTGGCTAAAATTACCACTTAAGACCCCATGCTTTCTATTTTTTTAATGATATATTATAATTTATTTTGTGATAACAAAATATATATTTGGTTGAATCCATATTATTCAAATAACTATAAGATAATTTTGAATTATCATAAAATAAATATTCTCTAATGATAATTTTAGAAATAAAATTTTAAGATGTTACAAAACCTTTTGAAAAACCATTAGGAGAATGACTTTTATCCAAAATGTATTTTGAAAAATGAAAACTTGTTTGAATAGATATTGTAAAAATGAATTTTGGTGGAAAGTGAAACGAAAAAATAAATCTCATTAAATAATACATATATTTTTTATTTTATATTTTGATAAAATTACAGAAAAATAAAATAATAAAAAGTAGTTAGAATACTTTAAATTGTGACTTAACATATATAGATAATGACTTTGAGTGTACCAAGTCGCAACCTGAATACTTTAAATGTTTAGGTTGAAACATGTAATTTTAAAGTCGCGATTTAGAATGCATTCTAAGCAGAATGAGCTTTTTCTCTGGAACCAAAATGCATTTTTGCCAAATCAGTTATCAAGCAGTTCTTTGTTTTTCCTTTGCCAAGCACACACATTATCCTATCACAACAATTTCACATAACATTTTCTTTTTCATAATAAGTGCATTTTAAATATTTAGTTATATTGATTAAACAACTTATTACATTTGATAGAACAAAAATCAATGTCATGTAATTTTACCTGATTTTTTTATCATATCCTCATAGTTCGTTCTCTCATTTTTATCATATCTTTATAATTTCATCGGACTTTAATGAGGTTTCTGTATTCTTTTTTATCAAGTCCTTATAATTTTATCTTAATATTAATAAGTTGCATGTAGGTTTTCTACATTTTTACAAGTCACTGGACAAAATAACAACAGGAACCTAACTAAAAATTAGGTAAACTTACACCAAATGGCAGATTAATTTTTCAAATTCAATTAAATATTGTCTATATTAAAATTATTTTTGAAAAATTTTTCAGTGTTCGTTTCTCCTTATGAAAATTTTGAAAAATAAGTAGATCTTAGGAAAACAAAGTAAATTTATGATTATTTTTAAAAATAATTAAATGCGCTAACCGATAGATGTGAGAAATTGAGAGAATCATAATATAAAATTACTTATTGCTCTTTAAAGTAAGGCAAATGGGCAAATGGCCCTTAACTATCTCCTGATAAATTTGCTTTATCTTTTAATCATAATCCACTACTATTAACTTTACCGTAATTTTCAAAAAAGGAAAGCTTCTTATTAATTATGATAGAAAATCAAATTTGACACAATAGAAAATGAAAATGTTTCAAATTTTCATTAAGCAAATATTTATTATATAGAAGTTTAAAACATTTATCTATCCTCATATTGTTTATTTTTATTGAAATTAGTGAATATTAAAAAAAAAATTTGAAGAAATGAAAACCACAGTTTTTAAATTAGGTTTATGTGATTCAAATAAACATTACATTGCCAATGGGATTGAATCTAACAGAATATGTTAATCCCTCATAATGTGGATAAATAAGATTTAAATCTCTACTATACATAAACCGAGATAAAATTCTTCTTATATAGTAGTAGTACTAACCTAAAACTTGGTAAAATCACTTAGAAGAAGCTAGTCCAAATACTCACAAGAGGTTGTCACATTTTAGAGTCTGACAACTCCTTTAACATGATTGCCTCTAATAAGAGTATACATGTTCTTTGAAGCAAATGAATATTAGATTAAATATTCTCAATAAAAGTTGATTTTAAAAATCTGATGGCAATATCAGAAAAGGAAAATCCCACACAAATAAACTTAAAGTATATAAAGAACAAATCTGGATCTTGAATATATAAAATTTCAAATCAAATTGAAGGCATTAATTTGAAATTTTAAAATGTTATAAATTTATTTATGTACCCTTTCTTTGCATATGTATAAATTTCATATATTTCACTAGACATTCCCTATACTCTAGTTGAAATTTGATATACTTAACCTGTAAATGCATGGGTAAAGGAATCCATTTTTTGGAAGTTCTAGGGACTTTAATTTACATACACGTGAATTTTTTATGATTTAGCACGCATTCCTTATATTCAAGTTGCAATTCATAATACCTAACATGCAAAAACGTTAGTAAGGGGAGTATAGTGATTTGCAACCTAAGTATAGGCAATTACCAATGAAATACAAGAAATTTACCCATATAAGTAAAAGGGGTGAAAAGGTAAATTTATAATATTTTAAAATCCCAAATTAATGCCTTTTGTTTGATTTGAAATTTTGTATATTTAAAACCTTGATTTATCCTTTATATATTTTGAGAATATTTTTGTAGGATTTTACCTATAAAAAAGATAGTGTTAAATTTAAAATACTTTTTTTTTGGGCTAGCAGCTTAATTCCTATTAAATATTTAGGGACTATTAAACAATTTTTTATTTATGCAACTGATCTAACTGCTCTGACTAAAATTAGCCAATGTCTTAGTCATTGTTGTGGGTGACTTAATAAGTTAAAGTTGTCACTTCTAAATTGTTTTTTTTCCATTAGTCCCACCAATCCTAAACATAGAAATGAGATTTTGAAATTTTTCATCCCCTCTTTTTTTTGTCTCATTTTTTTAACATGAAAATATATATTTTAATTCAAAAGCTATATCATATTTCTATAACATACCAAACACATTTTTAACATTATTTCCATTTCCATATACATATCCATCTCCATATTCATATCCATTTCAAATTCTATTTCCATCAAAATTAGTTCAAGGAGACCAAACAGGTCCTGAGGGTATTCAATTAAAATTTTCCCCACTAAAAAAAAAATTCTTCATTTGATTAGAAACAAGAAAAGTTAATAAAAAATAGAAGGAAAAGTTATGTTGTTCTCAAGGGAAAAAAGTTAACACACCGTGTAAAAAGTTATACACTATTTTTTTTTTTTTTGGTTGATTGACCATATATTAATGTAATGTAAAAGCTCTCCCTCTCTAAAAGAAAATGATCTAGAATCTAATTGAATCATGTGTACAATATTGACGATTCTGGCTTCAATGTACACGAATATGAAAGGTTCGCTGCTCATGTGGACTTTGGGTCAACCTACTCTGATTATATTAAGGATGTTAATTAAGTTTGTTGATCTAGCATTTTTTCTTAAATATCATAATCATCTTTTATGATTCCCTCACTCTCTCTATATCTCTCTTATTTGATTATTGTTAAGGAATGATTTGAAAAAATTTGATAAAAATTAGAAATAGATTTTACATTCAGAACCAAAATTAATTCCTTTATTAAATCACACATTATTAATGACTGGAGGAGTAATATTTGACAATTTTTTTTATGAAATTAGTTGTTCCTATTTCAACAGTCATTTCATTTTTAAATTTCAAATTAATAATATTTAAATAATTTTACTACAATATTTAATTGCACGCTAACTTTTAAGATCTTTATAGCAAATAAGTACTTTTGAAATCTTGACTTGAGATATGCCAAAGAGTAATTTTGTGTTTCTTTCACGTTAAATAATAACTTTCTATAGGAATTGCTTAATTTTTAACCTATAAGATTATAAATTTAAACCTTGCTGTTAGTGAGCGATTTATATATATATATATATCTGTAGATATTCTTTAAGCCTAAAGGTACACTTTAGTTTGGATGAACTCAAGAAATCCAATTCATATAAACTTTTTTTTAATTTAAAAAAGAATTGCTTAATCCTTAAATGGTTGCTTGAAATTTAAACTGTTAAAAATATATCTAAAATATTCTAGAATTGGTAATGTTGAAAGGAAGATATTAAAAATAAGGCGAAACAACAGAATTAATAAACCTAAAATGATTGAGATTTTTTTTTCACTTATATTAGATGAAACACAAGATAACATCAAGTTAAAGGAATATAGACACAAAATAAGCAAGAAACATAAATAAATAAAACAAAGGCTCAAACATTACAACCCTAAACCCAAACAATACAACCAACTCAAATCCTAACCGTAAAACAAAAACAGAAAGCCAATCGTTCAAAGAACCACTCCATCAGAGAGTTAAAATGATTGAGATTTAATAATTTGATTGTGATTGAATTATTGGTTAACTTAAAGTAAGAAGCAACACCATGATATTACAAATAAAATAAAATCCATGTCATTAGATTCATCTAGCCCTCAAGCTGCCATGATATCAACAACTAAAAACAAATGTAGGGCTAGGATTTGTTTTCTTTTTTCTTGTTCATAAAAAAGACAACATGATATTAAAAGGAATAACAATGTACCTGTAGAAGTTATAAATACGCATATAACAGAACTTACTACCTATGAAATTGCTATAAAAGCAAATTAGAAATAGTCTTAACAGTAGTGACATTTAAATAGTCAATAGTAGAGTTAAAAATTCATATATCAAGTAATACTAAATCTTAAAGATGCTTGCAATTTGATTGTTGCAACCCAGAATTTTGAATCCAAAATAGAGCAGCAAGAAGACACTTTGAATGAAAATTTTATTACAGAATGGCCGGATTGTGCTATACAGAACTCCTTAATGGTAGAACCCTAATGGCAAATCGTTCCATGTCAATACTAGTTCCCATGTTTTTTATATTTGTCGAGTTCAATGTCCCAGCCATCATCATTTCTTAGTAAGTAAGAGTTTTCTGTATTATTTAAAATGTTAGCATGAACTAGTGAAGCAGAAGTAGAGAATGCAATGTTGGAGAAATTAATTGACTACTGGATTTCCTTAATCAATACCCTTGAACTATCCCTTTTCCCTTGATGCAAGGCTAAGTTCGTTTTATTCAAATTAAATTCAAGTGGCGAATCAATGACCATCATTATCTAAAATCACCAAAGTGTCGAAAAAAAACAAGAAGTAAAGTTGGGTGGTCTAATGTTACGACATATATACTAAGCTCTTGGTAAAAAACAACATGAAATGAAAAGATGCTCCAGAAATTCTTCAATGTCACATCCAAATAAGCAAAGTTTGTGGGAGGGGAGATGATGGCAATCTAAAATGTTATTAGAGGGCATAATATAATTTAATAGCTTCCATATAAAAAGAATAATCATTTATATTGAAGTTATAAAGAACAATCATTTATATTAGAACTTCCTAAAAAACATCAGTTAGTACATCAGATGATGAATGAATATATGATAACTGACGTACACCATCCTTGACAGTATCGACCCCCTTCAGTTTTACTTGTCGAGATTGATTTACCATGGAAAATTCAAAATAGTAACAGGCATAATAGCCTTAACAATGATTGGTCAATATAGGGATTGAAGCAATTGATGACTCCATCTAATAGAATTCCAAGAGTAATGGACACGCACAGAAGATAAGCTATATGTTGAGTATTCACTACAAAAAAATGTATAATTTGTAGCGATTAATGAAACCGTTACAAAATTCATAGTTTGTAGCGGTTATTTGCCAAACCGCTACAAATTTGCAGCACCCATGGAACGATGAAGCGGTAAATGAACTAGTAGCGGTTATAAACCGCTACAAATTTGTCAGGGAGAAGGCGTCAAAATTGTAGCGTCATTTTGCAACGGTTTATCAAATAAAAACCGCTACAAAAGTTGAAAGGTTATCATATTTGTAGCGGTTAAAGAAACCGTTACAAAGCTCAAAGATTTTCAATTTTTCCACGGTATTTTGCAGCGGTTTTTTATTGTCAAAACGCTGCAAAATCCAAAAGTCACTAACTCCCGCGCATTTAGCAGCGGTTATATGAAACCGCTACTAAAATATGTGTTTTCGAGATGGTAAAAAGAATTTGTAGCGGTTTGTGTAGCGGTTCTATATGATAACCGCTGCAAATTAAAATATGGAAATGAGTTTTTTTTAAAAGAAAAATGATTTAGATATAGTAGCGGTTCTATAACCGCTACAAATTCAAATTAAACCGTTGCAAATGCCAACCGCTACAAATACCGTTACATAAACCGCTACAAATTTGAATTTCAAATTTTAAAATGCGGGAAAAAAATCTGATTTAAAATTAGTAGCGGTTCTATAACCGCTACAAATTTGAATTTCAAATTTTAAAATGCGGGAAAGAATTTGATTTAAAATTAGCAACGGTTCTATAACCGCTACAAATTCAACAAAAACCGCTGCAAATGCAAACCGTTACAAATACCGTCACATAAACCGCTACTAAATCGAATAGACATCTTATAAATACTCTTCCTCTTCCATTACGCTTTTTGCTCCACTCTTCCTCATCCTTCTTCTCTCTTCTTCATTTTAATCTTCCTTCTTCTTCATATCAACATACATATTATTACTTTTCACTTTTAATAATTATTTTAAATGTTTCTTATTTATTTTTATCATCTTTTTATCATACTAATGTTTTTTTTTTATTGGATATTTAATACCTACCACTCTCTATCTATCACTTCATTATCAATATTTCTCTTCTAATCCAAAATATGACTTTAATAATTCAAAATTTAACATATATTTAATATTAACATTT
>QFDD01115205.1:0-22040 GCA_006871305.1 Vachellia collinsii
ACTTGTAAATTATCCTCCAATAGCCAATCCTTCTAACTCTATAAGGATTTGTGCAACAAATATCTTTTCTTGTATTATTACTTATGCAATTATTTGAGTAATAATAATTGTAGATATTTGAGTATTTCTTTTATTGTTGTCTTGCCTATTATTTATTAGCTGTTATTAGATATAGTAGTTGTAGCTTATTATATTATTAAATTACTTCTAGAAATTTATTTTCTAGATTTGTGATTTTTTAGTATAATCGGTTACGCTCTATAAGTTAGGTTTCCGCAACAATAGGAGCCTGGGATGAATGAATTGACATGGATAAAACTATTTGGTAGATTCAGAATCAATACATGTCAGGTAAACCATGCAGTAATTTAACTCGTGTCTGATGCAGTTATTCAGGTAATAAAAAATGAAAAAAAAAAATACTAGCTGCACGTATGGTTACCTATATTTGGGCATTGCTTAAGGGTGTCGGTTAACTTTTCTGAAACTACTTTGAAAAGGCTTACAATTTCAGCAGTTCATATAGTGTCAATCAAATGTCTTGGTTAATTTGGTGATTGATTGCTCATGCTTGTGGAGCAAGACGAGGAGGAGAACCTAGAGAGGAGGAGGTTTGGAAGAAGGGCGAGACTCAAAATGTTGCAGCTATGTGAAAGAGAGCTTATGGCGTTCAGAAGATTTCAAGTGTAAATTTAGCTCCTCTGAAGTGCATATATCAAGATGGGGTCTAAATGAATCAATTTTTAGTTGCATTTTAAAATAAGCCTTTTTTTAATCGCATTTATAATGTGCTGTTTAAAAGAGGTTTTTTTAGACTGTATTTACTAAATGATTTACAATTTGTACTCTTATTTATAAAAATACGATCTGTTATATTTTTTAAACATTGTCCTCTAAATGCGGTCTTAAACAGGTTGTTTAGATAAGCATTCTTCTACTAGTGAGAGTAGTAGATCTAGCCCAATGTTCTTCCAAACGTAAAAAATGCATTCATGCATTCATTCACATTCATCCCTCTCATTCAGTATTGCTTTCTAATCATCAAGTCACGGTGATCTAATCAATTCTTGCAGGTAAATATTCACTTGCTCCAGATTCTTTGTCGTATTGATTCGTGGGTTAATTTTTTCCAGCCAAAATGAATATTGGAAAATTAAACATCGAAGAATCTGTTAGATGTTCTAGTTATGTGACACTAAATTTATATTAATTGATTTTTTAATACCAACTAAAAAACGTTATGTACTAGGATTAATTTGTATTATATACAGATGTTGGTTCAATCATTGATCCTTCTCAATATGCTGTCCTTGGTTATCATTTTGTTTCTAACTACTAAAGAGAGATAAATACCTTCTTTGATTCCTGTAAATTCATCTTGTAATGATCTTGTATAAACTGAATAGTCTCAGTACAAATATATTAACAATCTTAAAATAAGATAAAGAATATCCACATAATTACATAAAAAAGAATGTTGCAAATCTAAGGACTTGTTTGGATCAAAGAATTGATGGAAATGGAAAAAAAGGGAAAAGAAAATTTTTGGCATGGAATGTTTAGTATGCACTAGAATGGAAAATGATTTGATAGAAAAATTTATATTTGATTGTATTAAAATGATGGTAAGACAAGTAAGAAAATGTTTAAAATAACTATGTTACCCTTTTTAACAAAATATAGAAAATGATATTTCAAAATATACATTTGAAGAAGAAAATTAGGTGCTAATTGATATACATATATTAATGAAATTTGAATAATTTCATACATAACCATGAGTTACCCATATCATACATGTAGTCAAAACTACTGGAAGAGCATATAGTTTTATATCTTTAACCTTATCCATATGATGGGTATATCATAGTTATTTAAAATTTAAATAACTTTACTTTTAATAATTAGCTAACTATATTTTGCATATAGTTAAAAAAGGGGTAGAAGTGTCTTCCAGAATTTCTACCACAGATGGAAAATAGGTTATCATCAAAATCAGTGGAAAGAGGTTTTCCTGTTAGAAACTTCGCGAACCAAACGCACAAGCATGATTGAAAATCTGTATTTTTCTTTTTCTGACCTGATTTTTCGCAATCCAATCGGGTTCTAAAGAAATTGTAACAAGAACACAGAGAGAGGGGAAAGAAACTCGATAGTCACCATAACTTCAGCAAGAGAAGGAAGATGCCAGAGAGAGGAGGGTCACCAAAATGCATCCAAACCACCAATGTTGGCTGCACGTATCCTTTGTTGTGCACGTCACAAATTCCATAAGTATGTTCTAACATGATTCATTCAACAATCAACTAGGATCTATAGAATAATACAAACCCAACATTACTTGCATTTACAATAGGGCAGGCCTAAATCCACTTTCATTCATGGTCATGGTATGTCTCATTTGTTCTTTCTTATCTTTGAGTTATATATACACACATTCATCTCATATATATCTATATATATGTTACCTTCATTCATATTGTATTATGCGTATCAGGCTTCCTGTACTGTTCAAGTCTGTAAATTATCATCAACAAGTTCATCTATCTCTTATAAAGGTAAAATATTCACTTCAAGATTTGCGAATGATAAGTTCTGGTAAGTTGAGATACAAATCAGTCTCATAAACTGTAAAGTCATACGATAAAAAGAATTATATCGTGGTTTCAAATGACTAATTACGAACCAGCAAGTCACCCTTTAATTTCCACGCACTAATTGCAACTTGCTACTTCATGCTCATTTCTATGTAATTTCGTTTGGTTTTGGAGCATATGCACATGGCAGTCATGGACTGCTTATTGACTTTGACTCGCACGCGTATAGTTACCTCAAACTGGAAAGTTATATGATTAAAAGAAGGGAATATTGGGAAAAATCCCATTGAAGGATTAATTAGAAAAAGAGATATATTCAGTTACAAAAGTGGAAGCTCAGTTGCACAAATAGAAACTCAGTTGCAAATAACATGAAAACCCAGTTACACAAATGGAATGTTCTATTTTATAATTAATTCTCAATAGATTTTTTTCTCAATTCTCTGTTAAAAGAACTAGATTGGGGTTTCAAATGACTGATTAGGAACCAGCAAGTCACCCTTTAATTTCCATGCACTGATTGCAACTTGCTACTTCATGCTCATTTCTATGTAGTTTCGTTTGGTTTTGGAGCATATGCACGTGGCAGTCATGGACTGCTTATTGACTTTGACTCGCACGCGTATGGTTACCTCAAACTGTAAAGTCATACCATTAAAAGAAGGGAATATTGGGGAAAATCCTATTAAAGGATTAATTAGAAAATGAGACATGTTTAGTTGTATAAGTGAAAACTCAGTTGCACATAGTATGAAAACTCAGTTACACAAATCCTATTTTATAATTAATTTCCAATAGATTTTTTTTCTGAATTCTCCGTTAAAAGAATTAGATTGTGGTTTCAAAAGACTAATTACGAACCAGCACGTTACCCTCTAATTTCCACGCGCTGATTGCAACTAGCTACTTTGTGCTCATTTCTACGCAATTTCGCTTGGTTTTGGAGCATGTGCACGTAGCAGTCAGTTTTGACTCTCATGCAACAAGAGTTTTACTGGTGCATGTGACCGCCCAAAGGCTGTAAAATTGCACTCCATGAATCTAATTTCTTTATCTTCTTTTTTTAATTTGATACGAGTATCTGTATCTGACTGTATTAGGATTATGTACGTGCTGTTAGGCTCAATAGAAATAACTCTCAAAAGTAGTTTTTACAATTATATGGTTCAAATTAACTCTAGTCTTCATATTTAACTAGACAAAACCTTCATACTAATACCAATATAGGTCGGTTATTTTTTTCTTTGTGAAAATGGATATGAGAAAAGAAAATTCGTAAGGAAATTTGAAGATTTAGGAGTATCTTGTTTGAATTATTGTAATATCGTATTGATTGGCTTTTTTTTTTTCTAGGATTTTATTAATTGTAATTGAAACTCTCAAAAATATTTTTTACATTCACACTTAATTGAATTTTTTTATACACTTGCATAGGTTATTTTAATTGTAATATCATGAAATTTGACCAAATGCCATGTGCAATGTAATTGAGATTTATAAGACCAAGTACAAAATTTACCAATTAGTCTACAGATAAGATTCGAATTTTGGGAGAAAGTTTATTGGAGAACAAGATTATAATTGCATTTCTGATTTTATTATTTAAAAACAAAAAAAGGGGGACCAAAGGAAAAGTGCAGGACATTTCCCCCTCCCCCCTGCCCCCTTAAAAGTACGCCGGGCTCTCCGTCGTTCCTATCTCATTCCCTTTTCTTCTTCCACCTTCGTCGAACAAAGCAGAAAGAGCGGAGGGGGGAGAGAGAGAGGGAGAGAGAGGGAGGGAGGGAGAGATGTCGAGCATTGATTCTTTGGAGGAGAGACCGTTGGAGCTTGTAAATTGAGCTACTGGTTTAGGTGAGTCTCCTCAGCGTTCATCTACCTTTAGTTTCTTCAGTTTCTGTTATTTTTGGAGTGAGTCTCAATTTTGGAGGGTGAGGAATTTGAGGTAAACAAATGATTTTTCTCTAATTAAACTTAAAAAAGAACTGAATGAAAGCTTGTTGGAGCAATCTTGAGTGTTGAACAGTACCTTCACTCTCTTTGATTTCTGGCTAGCTAGTGTTTAGTGGAAATAGTGTTCTGTATGCTTTGGGGTAGTTGGTTCTATGCAGAACCGAAAAACAAAGTTTAAATTTTCTGAGAAAATTCCATTCCAACTGTAAAATGGAGAACTTTTATGTTAAAGGGAGACGATTAATCAAATCAATCTTTTATGCCTGAAGCACTTCCAATCATCATCCTTCTAATTTTGCCTTCATTCTTGCTGCGCCTCAAAAATTATCGCTAAAACTATTTTCTAAAGTTATTTATTCTAAAATTTATATGAAATCTTTTTGAAGAAATGATAAAAAATAAACATGTACGAGTTTTTTTTTTGGTTCTTCCCTTCAAAATTCAAAATAAATATACGCTAACGAATTTGCAGGAATTGAAACTCTTTTGAATTTAATTTTAAAATAATATTATTGTCTTAATTTAGAGGTAGGATTTGTTGCGTTGTTTCTTTCTTGTATCTGGGCATCAAACAATTTGAACTGAAGAGTTTATGCGTTTTCTTATGCTTTCAGTAATACACGCAATTATCATAATATTATTTATTTATTTATTTATTTATCTCTTTTATAAGATATTTATTTATTTATCTTATGTGTCCTTGAATGATATTTCTTTCGGCATCGGAATATTAGAAATTCATATTTTACAAAATTGTACAATATATATAGCTTGCTTCAACAATAAATAATTATGTGATACAATTTTAAACCTACTACCCTAGGCACAGAAAAAAATAAATATATTACGTTAAGAGATGTCGACTTGAAAATTGAAGTTTTTAAGTCAATGTTCATTTATTTTACGATAATATCCAACATATGTGTGTTGTGTGTATTTGTTATATTTTAAAATAGTAGCAAGCCATTTGAAAAGATTTGAAATATTTAATTTTTCTATTATATATATATATATATTCATATTTCTCTTCAAGAAGTTGTTTATCCTAAGAGTAGTTTAAACTACTCTTATTGCAGGTGTGTATCATTTAATTTTCTGACTCCCTCACCTTGTTTCTCATCGGATACTGAACATATTACAAGTGAATATTCCTTTGAAGACACTTTGTTTTACTTGTTTTTTAATCAAAATATTTTTAGAGAACTAAAATGGAAATGTAGATGGTTTTTGTGTATTACATTAAATTTTATAATTTGAAATTCAGAACTGAATTTTATTTGATGAAATGCCTCTTTTCAGAAATATATATACAAATGAAACAGGTCAGATGATTTTTAAGTTATTTTGTCATTAACATCAATATATATACTAATGAACTTCACTTTATAAACTCTTTGAAATTGTATGTATTAATCGGATGAATTGTTATTTACTATATTCACGTAGTTGGGCATCTCTTAAATTTGGTTGGAGAGAGATACTGGTGGACATTTCTATATTATCCGTTTAATTTCATTAGGATATTTGAGGTATGTAATAATTATATTTGAATAGTCCACATTTATTTATTTACTTATTTTTTTATTATTCTCAATCACCAAATAAATTGGGAACGTACCTTGATAAAAAAAATCAAGTCAAGAATTTTTTTAAACCTTTTAAATTTTTTATCTAAAGATTTTTGCTTGCATCATCATCTTCCAACTTTTCTTCACATGTCCATTTTATGTTTTTATCATTTTAGATGTATTTATTTAGATACTTATATACATTGGCTAAGAAATAGAATATTTTATTATTTAGTGTCGCATCATAGGCTAGTAGATCTGTGTGTGTCGATAAATAATGCAATATAGATTGCCTTTTCCCCCTTTGATAAGGCTATATTGCTTGCTTTACCATAATTGATTTTTCAGTTTTTAATGAGATAGGAGATGACATTAAAGTTTAAACTAAATTTATCAGATATTTTCTCATAAATTATATTCTTTGATGATCATTTGAACTCAAAACTCAGATTTTTAAATAAAATATATTTTTACTATGAGCTCAAGTGAAGTCTCTCACGTATTTTTTTTTGAATTAGAAATATTTGTTCAAACAAAGGAATTAGTATTCGTAAATTAAACATTGAATTAATTATATGCTTTTAATATTATTCTGAATTTAACTAAATTTAAAACTTATAATTTAAGTTGTTAGATGCAACATGTACAATATTATAACAAAGCTAGCAACCCAACTCACACACCACACACAGTGGCCAAATTAAAGAAAAACTTAAATATAGTTTTTACCTGAAAAAAATAACTCAAGTAAAGAATATTTTCTTTTAACTTTCTTTATATTAATTTTAATTTTTTAATTTAAGCCTCGTGGTTTACACTATTATTACTTTTCTTGTCTTTTGAAAGGCTGTTCTAAACATAGCATCCTCCCACTTTGCTTTCATCAATTCTTGTTGTGCGTCGAAAAATGTAACCAAAATTTTTACCAAAAAAGATATAACGAAAATGAGCTCTTTTTTATTTCGCATGATGAAAAAAGATATTTATTTTAATTAACACATTACAAAAAAAATAAAATTAGTCACAAAATTACTAATGAAATTTTGGTTTGCTACGGAATGAATTACAAATTGAATTTGTTCTGTCGCTAAATTCACCGTTACAAATTGGTTACCAATGGAATTTTAATTCCGTTGCAAATTACCGACAGAATATTTCGTCAAAAATTTTCAAATTCCGTGGCAATTTTTTTTAAATAAATAATGTCACATGTCACCTTCGTAAGATGCCACCTCATAGCCTGCTCCGTCATGTGTCATCTCTGCCAGCCACCACGTGTCACCACCTGATAAATTCGCAATTTTGCCTTCTCCAGGATTCGAACCCCCCAACCACATGTGCATGCTGAGCTACAAAAACCTTATATCTTTTAAACGCATATTTAAATATATATAATATTCTACTACATAATAAATTATTTACATTTATAATTATATGCACACACATATTTAATATATACACATATACATATATATTATTATACACACATATATAATTTATGTGTTTATTATTTTATATATTTTCATTTTATTTTATATATAATATATTATTGATTGGACAATAATATTTATATATTTAAATAATTATTAACTTCATAATTTTTATTATTTTAATAATATTGATTTTAATATAAAATTATTGCAAATAAAATAATAATTATTTCTAATATTTTCATATTTAATATTCATTTTAATTAATATATTAATTGAAATTTAATAATAAATAATAAAATAAATAAGAATAATAAATTAGAAAGTAATAATTAATTAATAAGAATTAAATAATAATTAATTTGTCATAGAATTTGTCACGGAATTAACCACTGAATATTTTTCTGTGGCTAATTTTGTCACAGAAAATTTTCATCCGAAATTGCTACAAAATATTTTTCCTTGACTAATTTTGCCACAGAAAATTTTTATCAGAAATTGCCACAAAAAATTTCTATCGGAAATTCTGTCGAAAAAACGGATTATCGACGGCATTAGCTATGGCTAATTCCATTTGAAATTGAGTGTTTTTTTGTAGTGACAATAGAACATCAATTAGAAACAAAGCCCAAGTGATTAACCACATTTATTTGCTCAAATTACACTGTTACTTAGACATTATTGAGCAGGTTGCCACTTTGAATTCTAAAAATATTACTAGTAGTATAAGTGTTGAAAATATAATATGTGATCTTATTTAGTTAAGTTGGTTAAAATTATTAATTGAGTAGGCTCTATAAATATAGGATTTTAGTATTGTAATTAGTGGGAGATGGTGTTGAGTTCCCATAAATGTAAAAAGGAGGATAACATAGGTCTCTTTCCATATGAAAGATAATATGGGTTTTCGTCGATAAATCTATAAAAGTTAGTAGTCTTTCATAGAAGGGTAGATTTGTTTTTTGTGAATACTCATTTATGACAAATGAAGTTATTCTTGATTTGCCTTAACAATAAGAGTGTGTGTGTGTGTATACAATAGGAAGCCGTTACGTATACTTGGCTTATAAATCATCCTTAATCCGAAACATTTGTAGGTTATACCCTTTTCGACCCTTATTTTTTGTATTTTTCTTAATTTAATTTTGTGGAGCCCAAGAAACATAAAACCAAGTAACCAACCAACCACCGTCTCCCTTGGATTCATTTTAATTCTCTCCTATTCTTATTCTTCGGCTTCCCAACTTAGTTTCCTTATATCTATATAAATTACATGTGTTATATATGCTTGTGACATTGTTTTCTATTTATATATAGGATTGCCTTGTGCATAAGATGGCAGAAATTGGGACTTGTATTGCGACCAAGCTTGCAGAATGTATATGGGATCCAATTTCAAAATGTTTATTGGATCCGATTTCACGTGGTGCCCATTATATGTTTTGCTTCAAGCAATTCATTGGAGACCTTGAGAAAGCAAAAGATGAGCTTGAGGTGGAACTAGCAGATGTGAACATGCGTAGAGAAGAAGCTGATCGAGAAACCAAAGAGATAATGCCGTCCGTGAAGAGGTGGTTGGATGATGTAAATTCTATCCTAGAGGAGGTGCAAACGCTGCAACAAGAGGTTGGAGAAGGAGGAAACAAATGTTTTAATGTGTCACTCAAGTATTCTTTAGCAAAACAAATGGAAGATAAGGCTAAGCGGATGATGGAGCTTAAAAGCAATTCCAACATTGATCCTTTCTCCCAATTGATTCAACTTCCTGGCATCAGTTCTCAATTTTCTTCCAAGGAGATCATGGATTTTCAATCGAGGAAATCAACTTACAATAGCCTTTTGGAGGCTATCAAAGATGGCAAGAATAAGATGGTGGGTCTGTATGGCATGGGGGGCTCAGGGAAAACCACCCTGGTGATTGAAGTGGGTAAGAAAGTTGAACAACTGAAACTTTTTGACAAGGTGATCCAGGTTGTTGTCTCTAGACCTCCAAATATTAGAAACATCCAAGAGGAAATAAAAGGAAAAACAGGTTTGAAATTTGATGAGCCGACAGAATCAACCACAGCACAAAGGTTATTAATTGGATTGAAAAGTATGAAAATTCTTATAATCTTGGATGATGTGTGGAGCAATCTAGATCTTCAAGAAATTGGCATTCCGCTGAATGAAAATTGTTGTATTTTGTTAACCACTCGCCTTCGAGATGTATGTGACTTAATGCGCTGTGATAGAAAATTTGAATTGTCTCTCTTAACAAAGGAGGAAGCACGGGCTTTGTTAGAGATGCATGTAAATATAACCAACACCTCATTGGATGAGTTTGATGGTGTGGCAGGAAAAATTGTTGATGAGTGCAAGGGGCTACCCATTGCAGTTGTGACAGTGGGAAGCGCATTAAGAGGAAAAGGTATTATGGAGTGGGAGTCAGCATTGGGGAGGCTTCAACATTCCCTACCATTGGATATTGATGAGAGTTCAAGAGGACCTTATGCATGTCTCAAATTGAGTTACGATAATTTGCCAAGTCAACTAGTGCAGTCGCTCTTCTTATTGTGCGCCATGTTTCCTGAGGATCATAGAATCTATATAGATGATCTAATTAGATTTGCCAAGGGGGCTTTGGAGCTTGAGAGGAATGGTTACACAATGGAGGATGCAAGGAGGGAGATTGTAGTAAGCATGAACAAGTTATTGGATTCATGTCTACTGATGCATACAGATGAGGAAGCATTTGTAAAAATGCATGACTTGGTTCGAGATGTAGCTTTGTGGATTGCAGAGAAGCAATTTCGAGCAATTTTGGTGGACAGCGAAGAAGTTTCAAGAATGATGGTTGCAAATGGAAGTTTGGAAGGGACGAAGGTAATATCATTATGGAACTTGGAAGACAATTTTAAGCTCTCTAATCAATTGTATTGTTCGGCACTTGAGATTCTACTGCTTCATCCTAAAGGGTTCATCAAAGATTTTGGGGGGATCAAAGCACTCAAAGTCTTGGCCCTTGTAAGATCTAGCTCTCAATGGCTACATTGGAGTCATCGGATCCAATGGTTGCCCCAATCAACTATGTCGTCATTAGTAAATCTTCACACCATATGCTTTAGAGGAATTGTATTGGGTGACATCTCTTTTCTTTGTCAACTCAAAAGATTAGAGATTCTTGACTTACGTATGTCTCGGTTTAATGAATTACCTGCTGAAATTGTACATATGCAAACATTGAAACTTTTGGATGTGTTTAAGTGTGACATTGAAAAAAGTCCTTTAGGAGTTATTGAAAAATGTGAGCAACTTGAAGAACTATACCTTTGGGATAATAAATCTACCATCGAAAAAAATTTCTCTCTTTCAAGATTGAATAGGTATGTTATCTATGATTCCAAATGTAGTTTTGATAAATACAAAGCTCCTTTCTTGCAATACTTTGATGATGAGTACATTAAAGCATTAAGAGCTTTATGTATACAAGGCCATGAAGTCTCTGCCTTGGATCAATCAATGAAAGATCACATTTCTAGAACGAACTACCTTTGGCTAGAGAATTGTTTGTGGGATTGTGAAGATATAAGCCTTGGAATAAAGCACTTGGTGGTTTCACACAATCCAACGAGAAGATTCATAGTTGATAACATTGATGCAAGCTTTCTTAAAACAGGACAAAGAGTGTTCTCCGACCTAATTACTTTAAGATTGATAATAATGGATGGTCTTGAACAAGTGTTCTCCAAGGATTCATCTGACATATGTTCTCTCTCCAAGTTACAGGAGTTGTTCATAGACAAGTGTCCCAGATTGACAACCATCTTCACCCATGCCACTGTTGACTTTTGTTGTCCACCTCTGAAGAAATTGGAAATACGGGATTGTCTGAAAGTCCATAGGCTTGTTGATGAAGAAGCTACACATGGGTATCCACCATCTAATCGATACGTAAGTGTTACTGCTGAATCCCTCTTCAATTATTGCATATTTGAAATGATAATTCATGTGGATGCATTTGCTAGGGAAAAAAAAATTACCTTTTGACTAGTTTTTCAACGAATGAAATTTTAGTTCGAATTTGTTTCCTTTTGTTTTGGTATTGAATTTCAAATCCGGATTCTTTCCTTTCTTTCTTTCACCTTTTCTTCTCATAATCTTTTATCTACCTCCTGATTAAAAAAATGGATGTTTTGAATTCAATATGTTATAAAATTATTATTATTATAAACATAAATATAAATATTAAATTGTTAAAAATTTATATAACTGCACAGTTCATTACTACGGTACAGAAAAATTGACAATTTTAATTTGTAAAATATTATGACCATAATGTTATAAAATATTAAATTTGAACCATCCATTTTCAATTTAAAAGTGAATATGAGATTCTTAGAAGTAAAGTAGAACTAAGAAAATGGGATGATCTGTCAATTTTAGTTAAGTTTTTTATATTTATCAAGTCAAGTTTCCCAATTATACTTGTTATTTTGGTATTATTATCTATTAAAATGTGTTTATGTACTAATAGGATGAGATGATCTAAGTTTCCCCGAGTCTCAATTTTTTTTTTCCCGACCCGAGTCTCAAATTATCATGTGAATTTAATGTCCCTATTAGTCTCTATTTGTTTTAACTCTTTCGTCAATTATAAATTGTCATGTGTATTACCAGTTCTATACTCTAACATTATGGTTTGGTGTAAACACACCAACCTAAAAGCAATTTCTAGAGTTTGGGGTGTTTGCTACTGCCTCTGCTGCCCCTCAACTTTGGGTTATCCTAAATGGTTTATTTCGTATTTTTTTGAATAATTGAATTATACACGAATTGAGTGATGTTTTAATATTTTATAGATAAAAAAATGGTTTTGCTTTCAATTTATTATGATTTTCAAAGATGAATGCCCTGAAGGGCATCAACTACATTCTCAACTTTAAAATGTTTATATTTAAAAAATTATAAAAATTAAAAACATAATAATTTGTTGTCCATAAGATATTAAAATATTACTTATTTTATGTGGAATTTAATGCTCTAAAGAAACACAAAAAATATATATTTAGAAAGAACCCTAAATTGAGGGGCAGTTGACACCCTATTCCCCCGTTTCTAGCACCGTCTATAATATTGCAAAAAGTGCTTATAGCGGCCAGTATAAATTCATGCAATTGCTAAGAATTTCACATATTTTTAGAACATTTCGTGTTTGCTTTTGTGCACTCTACCTTCTTCTTGTTTTTTTTATTATTAAAAATCAATATGTTTAATTTTAAACTTTATTTGAAAAATTCGTGGTTATCACCAAATAATATACATAAGATTAAAAATACTCCAACATATTCTCAATAACAGGCAACGGTCATTTTTTTTCAATTCAAGGTTTTTCAACTATTTAATTGTGTTTTTGTTTTGAAATTTCATAGCTATGTATCGATCTACGCTAGCTATACACAGTATATATATGCCTGAACTCCTTTTTTATTTCAAGACAACTACTTCTTTTTGAGTTTTGTATCTTTCTCATTAAAACTTTTGCGGTCAAATAATTACTTTTATTTTTCTGGATGCAGTGTTCTTTTTTACTTTGTATTTTGGTCAAGGAAATGAATTTTAACCTCTTTTGTTCATTTTAATTTGTTTGTCCAACTAAGTAATTTCATACCTTTTACAATGCTTTATATTTTTATTTCATATTTTTGTTAAGGAAATAATTTTGCATTATTAATTTTGCACCGGGTACTATTTATTGTGGGAAGTACCTGGCCATTAAGGGTTGTTTCATTTAAAAAATCATGTTTGTCTTTTGTTATTAACTATATACTATGCCTGTATTCATGTTATTTTCTTTAAACAAAAAAAGTTATCAACCGTTGATGGGAGGCAATAATCAGTGTGTTATATAGTCATAATTTTAATAACACGTATATATATATAAATATGTATGTACAGGGGAATGAGACTCTGCGCGTATTTGTGGTAGTTAAGGCAGATAGCTTCGACAATCTGAGAAATCAGAGACTATTAACCCTTTTCCAAAGTTTGGAAGTTGTAAGGATTGTAAGCAGTGGTAAAAAAATGAAAGGTATGTTTGAAGTTCAAGTAATGAGAGAAACATCATTAGAAAGTGAAGAATCTGTCAGAGCACGAGAGGAACCTTTGAATTCAGAGTTGTGTATATTACAATTATCTCACCTACCAGCATTGGAATATATTTGGGAGGGTCGTGAACAAAGTGTGAGCCTCCATAGACTCAAAGATGTTACACTGACAGGATGTCCAAAATTACAGAATATCTTCACTCCCGTTATTATTACAAGCCTTCCAGAGTTGAGGAATCTATATGTCTTTGATTGCGAGGAATGGGAGGGGGTATTTTGTAAAAAATCACTTGTAAGCCTTTCTTCCTCATCATCTTCTTCTAAAGTTTGCTTCCCCAAACTTCAGGATATTAAGATAAATAAATGCAACAAAGTGAAATGGTTGTTCCCATATTCCCTGGCTTCTCATTGTCCTTCACTGGAGGGAATAAAAATAGAGAATTGCTGTGAAATTGAGGGGGTTGTTAAGGAATGTGAAGGTGAAGTTGGTGGTCAAGAGAAACTGTTCCCCAGATTGAAGGATTTGAGTCTCAAAAATTTGCCAAAGTTGAGAGATGTATACAAAGGTTACAAGTTCAACCTCGGATCTGATACAAAGGATATACAAGATTGTCCAAGTATACAAAATATCTCACTATTGGAATACAAGGTCTCATCATTAGGTACTTTTTATTTTTAATTTGCACATACACTCTTCCTTTTAAACTCTATAGATTATTTTTTTTGTCCATTTTTAATTCTTTATCAATGAAGTCATTTCATGCATTTACAATTCATCATGTCACTCTGTCCAATAGAGCACTTCATTTTCATCTTATCCTCTTATTAAACAGTCTTATGTTACTGTTTTTTTATGTTTAACCTAGCTAAAGTAATTAGTGTTCACTATATACATACTTCTTACGAGTAAGCTATAATTTAACCCACATGATCTCATAACATTTTTTTAAAGAAAATATCGTAGGAAAAACAAGGGAGTTAGTTTTATTGTTGATTTACCATTTTGGTTAATGGTTAAGAAGCTAATTAATTTTTTTTCCCAGACTTGGAGATCAAATCAGAAAATTAGAGGCTGATGAAGGGTTGATTAGGAGCTTTTGGTAATCTTCCCGTGGTTTCTTTATGTGCTGTTGTGTTACTAAGTGGCTTGCTAAAATGTGTTGGATTTATGTCAGTGTGTTGAACATTATGCCAAAAAAAAAAAACAAAGAATTTAGATATATGTTGTGTTTAACTTGCAGATGCTTTGGAGTTAATGCAATGATATCTGAGATTGTACCCAAGATATGCTGATTGTATAACTTGGTGAACTTGTTATTTTATTTGCAGCAATTGTATAAGATTTCAATTTTTCGGACATAATATTGTATTAATTTCTTCTGTTGGCCTTTATTTCATTGTCCTAATATGGTTTATAATTATTTACCAAAAAAATAAAATCACGGTCACATGTTCAATTTCATAGCCGGATTTGCATCTCTGTCGATGTAATCTTCTTAATTGGTGCCGTAGAAGATTTAGGCAAAAGAGGAGGAAGATTAGCCTTCCCTCACAAAATTTAGTCGAGGCGTTGCTATTATGCCCTGTATATGGAACAATCGCCTTAGAGCATGAAGTAGATAGTGCTGTGGATTTAGGGAAAACATCCGTTGTCGTGGACGACACAGTTGGAGCCGGATGGATGTCCAGTGAAGTCACATCAGCGAAGAGGCAAGCAAGCGTCATCGCGCTGGTAACTGTTGAGGGGCGTTGGATTAACACGTCGCGTTTCAAAGATGGTACGAGGCCACCAATATGACAGCGCAGTAGAGCTTCTTCCGTGATGTCCTCTGCTCTGTTATCGAGGGCGAAAAACTTGGCGTTATACTCTGGTAGTGAACCACTAACCCCCTGTTGAGTAAATTTAAAAATCTGAGATCCTGCACAATCAAATTGAGAAGGCCCAAATTGTGCCTCGATCGCCTTCATCAATGCTAACCAGCTGGGAATTCGCCCAGCACGCTGAAGCATCAGGAACCAAGGTAACATGTTCGAGGTGTACGGAAGCCACCACCAGTCACTATGAGTCCTGGATGTCATAGTGTCGGAAATAATGGTCAGCCTTAAAGATCCAGTTAAGCGCATCGGTACCGTCAAAATGCGGAAGGTCCAGCTTCACAGTCTTAAAGGTGTTTGCCGTGAACGAAACTGGTTGAGCCGTCGGGATGGGTGGGGTAGAGCCCTCTTAGTGTGACTGTTGCAACTGGTCAAGACGCCTACTCACATTGTCCAAGGACCTAGCCATTGAATCCAGTAGGTGCTCCAACTGAGTAAAACGGGCATCATGTCCTTCCAGACGGACATTTGTTTAATCCATGAATTCCTGGGTGCGCTTCATATCTGTTTAGAGGTCTCTGAGTCTTGTGTTTTCCGCCATGAAAATATCTGCTTTTAATGAAAGCACCAAATAGTATGACCTGCAATTCTCAAAATATCTCCATGCACAATGGAGAGGAAATATCGAGTGGCATTAAGGAAGCAATCTTCCAATCATATAATGTATTCAATGCAGAATAGAGAGCAAAGGGAATCAGAAGGTTCACAGAATGGCAGAGAAAATCGGACACAGACGAGGGAGAATACAATACAGCAAGGAATAACAGTATTCATATTTTCCACCCCCCTCCTCAATGGTGTTTGGCACTATTATAATCTTTCGTTGTCGTCAATTTCCTGTATCTTCCAGGAGCGTCTCTTCACTCGCGTGCTCCTGCTCAATTGGGCTTGTCCCCCATCCTATCTTGGGCCTTTCGTCTCTCCTTGCTGTCCTTCTGTGGTTGTACCCATAACACATTCTTCAGTCAAACAAATGGAAGGTAAGGCCAAGCAGATGATGGAGCTGATGGACGCTCGCAACATTGAGCCATTTTCCCAACTGATCCAACTTGCTGGCATTACCTGCTTCTCTTCCGAAGAGTTTGTGGATTTCAACTCCAGGATATCAACTTATAATCATCTTTTTTGGAAGCAATTAAAGATGGCGAAAACAAGATGATTGGACTTTATGGTATGGGTGACTCAGGCAAATCCTGTTTGGCAGAGCAAGTAGGTAGGAAAATGGATGAATTGAAGTTTTATTTTGACAAGGTCATCAAGGTAGTTGTTTCAAAACTCCCAAATGTTTTCAACATTCAGCGGGAAACAGAGAAGCAGATAGAATTGCAATTTCAAGAGACAACTCTATTTTCTAGAGTACAAAAGCTATCTATTATTGGATTAAAAAAAATAAAATGATTCTTATAATTTTGGATGATGTGTGGTGCAAAATAAGTCATGATGATACTAGAATTCTAAGTGAAGGTTGCTGTGTCGGAATAGTTAACCACTGGCCTTCATCATGTATGTGTCTCTATGGCTTGTGAGACTATAGTTGAATTGCCTCTCATAATAGAGGAAGAGGCATGGCTTGTGGATTGGAAAGAAAAGACATCAAGAAGTTTTGGTGGACAATCATGTAGTTCCAAACATTTTGGTTTGCAGCCACCAAAGTTTGAAAGATACAAAGGCACTTTCATTGTGGAATATTGTGGATGAGAACTTCAAGCTCTCTAATCAATTATGTTGTCCATCACTTGAGATTCTGCAACTTCGTCCTCAAGCGTTCATTGAAGATCTGGGAGCAATAGAAGCACTCAAAGTCTTGGCACTCATAACACAAGGCTTTGAATGGAATTTCCAGCGACTAATTTAGTAATTTCTTGCTCAATCCTGCGATCATCTGTATCATTAAGAAATTTTCACACCTTATGTCTAAAAGGTTTTGAGTGACATCTCTTTTTTGGATTAACTCAAAAGACAAGAGATTCTTGACTTACATGGCTCTCTATTTAATGGATTACGTGTTGAAATTGTAGATATGAAAATGCTGAAACTTTTGGAGTGAAATTGAAAACACCCTTTAGAACTAATTGGAATATGTATGCAACGTGAAGAGATATACTTTTGGAAGCATAGTTTTGGCATCCCAAAAAATTTCCTTCTTTCAGGGGTGATGATCGAGCACCCAAATCGGTTCATTCCATTACATAAACATGTATTTATATCCAAGAGCTATTGACAAACTTTAGTAATAAAACCTGTTAATATACGTATTTCTCCACTGCGAAATCTATCAGCAAATGCTGAAATAAATACCATCAAGTCAATATTAGAGAAGATAGTTAAGGATTTATGTGAGAATTTCAGTTTTTATTCTTTGGTAGTGATTAAACAAAAGCATCTTTGTCTTCTCAAATAAATAAGAAGTCGTCAATGATCCATAAGTAGCGTCATTTTCAGATGCTGTTTATGTTATTTAGATATGGATCAAACATGTATTAATTAATTATAACGTTTATGTTAAATTGACATGTGTTTAATTTCTCAAGCTTGCTCGGAAAGCCTTACGTACGTAATCGCCCCCTTGTCCTTTGGAACCTAGATGCCAACGGTCAAATTAAATCAAGGGAGAATTAATCTCACACACACACACACACAATGTAAAACTTATATAACTGGTTTGAAAAAAATCTAAGAAAATTAATGAAGTTGACTATTTGTAATAAATATATGCTAATTTTTCTAAAATACTCTCTTTAATCACAGTATTAATACAAAACTCCTTTCTTATGTGCAATTAATAGGGAGGTAAAATACATTAAGATATTATATTTGAGAACAAATAAATCCCTTGTGTGGCTTTTATGTTTAAGCATGAAGATATTATATTTTATTTGAATTACGTATAACTAACTAGAATTGAATATAGTCCTTCCTAATAATATGGTGAACTATTTCAATCCTCACAGTTAATGTTTAATAGTGTCATAAATAAGATTGTCTTTATTAAAAAGATATATGTTTTTAGTATAAAAAGAAAAAGGAAAAGGAAAGTGAAAGAAACGCATATATGCAATATGTACAGTAAAGCTCATAAAGCGATGAAAATGCATGGAATATAAGTTTGAATGAACAGTAAGAAATGAATATATAGCTTACTTTTAACTTTGGAATTGGTGTCCCCAATAATTCAAGAGCTCAAGCAAAGAACAAATTCTTATTATGTCTTTATTTATCAACGAGTATATAGAGCCTTCTTTTAAATTCTCAAAAACCATTTCAGTTACTATATATATTTACAAGCAGCCTCAATCGTTTTCTTCAGTACTCTCCTTTTCGTTGCTGTTCAAAGTCCTGAAATATCTCACCGAGGTCATCTTTATATCTTGCAGGTAAGTGGGTGCGCGCGCGCGCGCGTATGTGTGTGTTGATAACATATGGAGATATATATTCTTTTGTTTTATTGATTCTAAAGAATGGCTTCTTTTCGTGTACATTAATTTTGTTTATTTATTCAAATCCTCTTAGTTTACAAAATAATTTCTTTTAATTTAGTGTTTCAGATGTATAACAGCATATTTGTTCTTTATTTTAATGTCCATAAAAATTACATTTCCTTAATTAATGTGTGATCTCTCTCCTTTTTGAGAGTATTATTTGTTTAACAAAAAATAGTGTTTGACGATTTTTTTTTTTTTACTATTGATTGAGATTGACAATGAAAATGGAATCATCTCTAAATTATGTATTATCGTTCAAAGTCGTTTATTCTAGATTTTGAATGAAATTTGAAGTAGTTAATAAATAATTAAGAGTTTTCCCCTTCCTTTTGAATTTCACAATAAATTGATAATAATGATATTTTTTTGAATTTGAGCTACTTAAAATTTAATATCCATAATACCAACGGGCTACTGTTGAGATGGTAAGATGTGTTTAACCTTCTCAAGAAGAACAACACAAATTTAAATATCATGAAACGCATTCCTATAAAGAAGTGAAAATCACCTTTGCTCTAAATCTCAAAAGGATTAATTTCAAACTCAGGATATTCATGATTAAATCTAAAAATTAGTATCCATAATATCATTTTTTTTAATTTGGTGCATCAACGATTGTTTTTTTTACTAAGTATAAATATTTTTCTAATAAAAATAATTTTATTTGAAATATTATTGGGCACTTAATATTGTTTGTTCCTTTCTTGCGTGTGGGAGTGACACGATTTGATTGTGGGGTCTTTGACTCATTTAGGTGAACATTTTATTTTAGTATACGATTTTTTTGGGGTAAATGTAATTAGTAATCCTTATAATTTGATTTAATTTTGGTTTAGATCCCCATAATTTTAAATAATTGGTTTCAGTTTCTATAGTTTGATAAAAATTTGATTTAACAATTGGTCCTTACATAATTAAACTCATATCAAACCCTTATGAAATTATAGAAACAAAACCAACTCTTCAAAACTACTGGGATTAGAATTAAAATTTGATCAAATTATAAAAACCAACAATGATATTAACTTTTTTTTTTATATTTAAAAGTTTGAGATAAATAACTGAATAAATGTTTTGTATTTATTTTCGTTTATTTCATTTTATATGTTTATTTCTTGCTTGCAGGTGGACATCCCCCAACTTGAGTCTAGTCTCGTGGCGATTCCTATTACAGGTAAATATGATCAAAATATCCACTCCCTTATTCTAGATATCCTTTGATTATATTTCTTTTAATACTATAGATACCAAGCAAATTGGTGAAGTCTACTGCACCTATTTTGTCCAATTCCTAAATCCTAGTTACAAAGATTTAATGTTGTGTTAAAGACGGTCAACTTCATAACTTGATTAACTTCTGAAGTGAGTACTCATGAATTATTTTACGATAATATCCAACACAAAACACCCAACCAAATTAAACAGAGCCTTGTGTGAATTCCAGGGCTGATAGAAGCTTTTTTTAACCAATGGAAAAGGTATTTTTTGCACTTGTGTGAATTCCAATGTGAATTGGCTTTTGTATTAAAGATTAGAGGTACACATAACTACCTTACTTGAAAGAGACTTAGTCTACACGGTTAATCATGTCCCCTTATAAATATTTACTCCTTCTAGCCATAAGTTTGTCGTTTCATGTTTTTATATTATTTGAAATTCACTTAAACTAAAATTTTAAGTTATTAAATAACTTTATTATACATTTACATTTTTCACAACTATTTTCTCCAATTCAGTCCCTTGGATACAAGAGTTTGTATAATGCCAAAACTGTCTCAACTTGAAAAATTATGTTATGTAAATTTTTATGAATTTTATTTTAATATAATATCGCACATATTTATGAAGTGAATTATTTGTTCATTCAATCTCAAATTTAATGAAAGCTTTGCCTCCAAAATTGCAGGTCCATCATCAGCATCACCCACTTTTATTATTTTAGGATAAGCTTTTGCCACAAAATTTTCTGGCTCAAATTATTTGACTTTTGGATTAGCCTGCTTTGATCAGGTAATTAACTTCATTTATTTATTTATTTACTGTTACTGAGTGTGAGCATGTACAAAATTACGTAGGAAACCATTTTGTGTATTTGTCTTACAAATCATCCTAAATTTGAAACGTTTGTAGGTTATGCCCTTTTCGACCATTATTTTGTCTTTTTTTGTAATTTAATTTTGTGGAGCTCAGGAGATGTAGTTAAGCTTTATGTTTGCCTTATGGCTTTATAAAACCAAGTGCGGTCAACCTTGGATTCATTTTCATTCTCTTTTCTTCATCTTCCCAATTGATTTCCTTGCGCTGATGTTGACTAATATTTCCTTAATATATATATATATATATATTGCATGTGTGTGTTAAACTTGTGACATTATTTTGTATTTGGAATTCATACAAGCTGGTGTATTTATATACAGGATTGCCTGTATACCATTAGATGGAAGACATTGGAACTTGTATTGCGACCCAGCTCGCAGAATGTCTATGGGATCCAATTTCACGTGGCGCCCATTATTTGTTTTGCTTCAAGCAATTCATTGGAGACCTTGAGAAAGCAAAAGAAGAGCTTGAGGTGAAACTAGCAGATCTGAATAAGCGTAAGGAAGTAGCTGATCGGAAAACCGAAGAAATAATGCCGTCCGTGAAGAAGTGGTTGGATGATGTGAATGCTGTACTAGAGGAGGTGCAAAAGCTGCAACAAGGGCTTGAAGGAGGAGGAAACAAGTGTTTCAATGTGTCCCTTAGATATTCTTTAGCCAAACGAATGGAAGATAAGGTTAAGCAGATGATGGAGCTCAAACAAAATTCCAACTTTGAGCCATTTTCCCAGCTGATCCAACTTCCTGGCATTACATACTTCTCTTCCAAAGAGTTTGTGGATTTCAGCTCAAGGAAATCAACTTATAATCGTCTTCTGGAGGCAATTAAAGATGGCAAGAACAAGATGATTGGACTCTACGGTATGGCAGGCTCAGGTAAAACTACTTTGGCGAAGGAAGTGGGCAAGAAAATGGAAGAACTGAAGCTTTTTGACAAGGTCATCGTGGCA
>QFDD01115207.1:0-16419 GCA_006871305.1 Vachellia collinsii
GAGATTTCTCATTCAGTCTGCGTTATTTTTTGGGTGTGTTTCTTTTTCAAGTGCTGGGGATTTGAAGAATTTAAATTTACTGATCTGATTTTGCAAATTGTAGGAGGTATATGGGTCACAAAAGAACCATTAGACCCAACACGAAGAGGCTTAGTGCGCTGATGATGGCTCGGGATAAGATGGACTGGGATACCTTCGCCAGAAAGGTTAAGGCATGCCAGAGAGGATTCATGGGAGAGCCAGATGAGATGAGACCTGGACGAGGAGAATTTCATGAATATCCCTCCTCTTGTGTGTGCGAGAAACCATTTGTGGATGCAAATACTCCAAGAGGATCTCACTCTTTGAAGCATTTCACAACGAACGTGACGGCGGAAGATGAATCCATGGATTAGAGCAGACACTTGAACTGAAGCGATAACTAGCACCTCCATATCTGGCAGGGATCAAAAGAAGGCAATAATGATTGTGCTCGGTATTTATTGACGGTGTCTGGGTGTGATTGAAATGGCATGGTAATTACAACATCCGCACATCTGACGACGGGGTCGAAGTAGGTGAATGGGCCAATTTAGACCCATGTATAGGTTAAAAGGCATTGTTACACAACAAATGTTCATGGATATTCACAGCGCCACGTTTGAATTTCAGCCGTTTAACTGACTGGTCTTCTCCAATTTCTACTTTGACCTGAGATACACTTGTATGCTACCTTCAGTTTTCAACGATCATTTGGTTCTGGCATCAAGGCGTAATAAGACCATCTCATTTTGTCGTAAGTGGAGCATGACTTGCATTTTTTGGGTAGGAAAGCAGAACTAAAATATAATTCATAATGTTATTTTTATTCATTTCGCTACTAGCATGTAACAACTTAGATAGGTGTGACAGTTAAACAGGTACAATCTCTTACTCGTGCCATTGTCCAATCCCGAACCACAAGGAGCAAGGTGGAGTGCGACATAGACAGCCAAAAAAAGAAAGAAAAAGAAAAGGCGAAAAGAGAAGTGTACGGCTCAGCATGTAGAGGGGTGGGTCATCACATTCTCATTTAATCACCGGCAAGCCTCTACAAACCAGATTAACATGGACAAATCCCTATACAGCCTACAGTTCCAGAGGCCCAGGGAGATCAATTCATTACAAATAAGACTAACTTGCATAATTATGAACAGCTACAGGACTAGTTTGCCTAAACCGAAAGAAGGAAGAATTTTAATTTCTAGCTTCCCTACTGTAATAATTTACACATCTATGACGGGGTGCGCCAGTCGTCCAAATTACACTTGGAACTTTGACTGAACAGCATCCACTGCAACGAGAGCGTTCACCCTTGGTTATTATTCCCTGTAACAATCAACCAGTCAGTGATAACGTAAAATGGACGCACCGGAGGTAAATAGACACTGAACATCACCGGAAACAGAAATCTTTGTGTAAGGATTCTAACCCCTTGAAGCATTGCGGCTCTGGCTTTTGTGACTTTTGTCATGTGAAACGGATGGAACTTTAGTGATTATCAAAGAACTCTGCAGTCCTTCTAATAGCTGCCATCCCAAAGCCGAAGACCACATCAGCTCCAAAACAAGTAAAATAACAATGAATACAGAACCAGTAAATATCGCAAGGTTAAACGATCAAAATGCCTTTTTTTCCTTGAAAAGAAAAATCTCTACCTTAGGTATAGAAGAAAATATATTAAATACTCACTCTTGATGTCGGCTGGATCCTTCGATTGGATCTACGGGGCTCAATGACTTCAGATGTTGATTTTACAGAATCACTGTCCAAAGCTTTTTCCTCCTCAATCTGGCCCAAGTTTCCACCAGCAGGGGCAAGTTTTCCTTTACTTGCTCTTGATGTGGATGTCTTCTTAGAGGAAGGAGCATCAACCGAGGTTGGCAGTGAAGAAAACAGGATTGGTCCCTCTGCTGCTCCATCAACTGTAGAGTACGATGTTGTCTCCAATTGAGTTGCATTATCTGATGCATTTTTAAAATGGCTTGCATCCTGGATCCTTTCTGTATGATCTGTTAGATCATCGGATTGAGAAAATGCATTTCCCAAAATATTGTCTTGAGGAGGCATTGAACAATCCAAAACCCTGTGTGACTTTTCAGGCTTGGAAGTCTTGTGCTTGGGGTTGGCTCCTCGTTTCTCCTTTGCATCATTCTTTGAATTATTTTTCCATCCTCGAGACCCTGGAGCTTGAGGCATCAAGAAATTTGCTAGCTTAACCGAATCATTACCATCATTAATTTTATTGCCCCTATCAGCGACATAATGCTTGCTTACTTCCATAAATTTCCTTTTCTTCCCAGGCTTTGGAACCCCAAAAATCACTTTTGATCCTTCTTTCTGAAGACCAGTCCTTGCCATTCTCTGCGTATCAGGCTTATTTTCATTTTTGCTGGTTTTACCAATGTTAAATACCTTCTCATTATTAGTCAAATTAAGTAATCTCAAGTCGTCATGGTTCACTGGCTCCACAGTATCAACGCCTTTTAACATCTTATCTTTCCCTTTCGCCTCTATCATAGGACCACCTAGTTTAAGTCGTTTTTCAAGTGGTGTATCACCCTGCATGCAAAATAAATGACTCAGCATAAACAAATATGAAGATGACCCATCAGGTGAAGTTGGAAAAAAAAGTTACCTCATGGGTAGAACGGTCATTTGCTCCCACCCTAGAACATTCAATCCACTTCCCATCTTTCCAAATGCGTGATGGACGGAGATGCCATGCTCTAACCATTGATGATTCCCCAGCAGCTACAGAGAACAAATATGATAAAGTAAATTCAAGAGACTGGTGGGAAACATTTTAGAGCATAGACAAATTTATATTCAACAAATGATGCATGTACCTGGAAAGTGGACGGTAAGTGTTTCATCTTTCTTGATCTCAATCACAACTCCTTCCCGCCAGCTGACAACAAAAACAATAAGATGTCAAATAAAATCCAGCAGCATGCATATATTGGTAATCTAAAGAACTTAACATTATTGAAGGAATGAAACATTAGATGCGCTGCAAACATGATGTGAGATTGTGGTATGAAAATAATGATACTCCATAACTAAACAGTAAGACATCATGTCACTGGGTCTAGCTTTGTAGCTTTGATGACACTGCAATGAACAAGGGCCTTCAATTACTTATTATGGGTGAAAGCCCACTAGATCCAATAACTAGAGGATAGGTGCGGGAACACGTGAGGGGAGGGCAAAAATGGAATTTAGGAGATCAAAGTTAGAGGGCCTCTAGAATGCACAATTGTTACTTTTTTTAACCGTACTCTGAAGAAGTGTTTTCGAATAAGACTATTTCAGAGCTGAGTGCTCATCACACTGAAAGGTAAAATCATGATAAGTTGGATCTGTAATGATGATAGGTCATTCAATCTGCGCTTCTCCCAGGGGAAATATATCCATCAGATTCAATATCCTTATCATCCCTGGTATCTCAAGTTATTTCATGGTCCTAATAATACAACAAATAAATGGCTGATAAGTAAAAGAATACTGAAAACTGTAGATAGTTGCACCTTTCTTCTATCAATGCATCAACTCTATCCCCAACAGACCAAGCAAAATCTCCCATAGCCGCTCTACGTCTCTTCCTTGTTCCTTCATGATGCAAGTCAGTTAAAGGGCGAGCAATGCGTATTCTGGGAGGTGTATCTCCTTCACCTTTAAATGTAACCCATTCCTTTAAGGGCCCGGCACCTAAAAAACGTGAGATTTAATCATTAGAACAAACAGATTGTTTACAATCTTAATCCAAGATGACAAAATTTTTCACATTCAAAAGAGCATAAAAGTAAGATTCAAAAAGCAAACCAGGAACTAGCTTTAAAACCTAACACAAACACTTCTAAAAGAAATTGCAAAAGCCAGTTGAATGATTCGATCCATTAATTTTACATTCAGATATTCCCAGTTTCAAGAGTTTAGAATCTTTAGATTGCTCACACAATAAGCCTACTACATAAGATTTAGCATATAGTAGTTAACACTAGAATACAAAGTACTGTGACTTTTTTTCAGCGGCCACACAGTTGCTAAGATTTCATTCTCATCAAGGAACAAGCACCATCAAACTCTAACCCACCTCCATCAGCTACGAGGGCAGTGTAGCAAACATAAGCATTGCCGTCCTTCAGGCTCAAAACATTGGCTGTATACCATGCTGCTTTCCATCCTTCTCCATCTTTGAAAACCTGAAACGTAGGATTGCTTCAGTTTTTTCTTTTTATGGTTTTAGGGCCTGAAATCTCTTAGGTTAGGCGGCCAAAATCTCACTTAAGAGTAAAATATTCATGAGTATAAATTGAAATAAATCAACCAGAGTCAACTCTAGAAAACAACCTCTATGAGTGAACCCTCCTTGATGTTCTCCTCCAGCCTATTAGATTCATCAACAAACCGTGTTTCAACATCTGATTCTGGAACCACATCAATTGAATTGACTAAATCAGAAACCTTTCGGCCCTTTGGTCCTCTTGTATTTTTCCCATTGCTGTTAATGGAAATGGAAATGCTATCTATTGGTCTAATATGATCCTTTAATTTCTCATTGTGCAACTTACGAAAATGCGGTTGCTCATTTGTAACTGTCTGCTTCCCCATTCCATCTTTGTTCAGTGTATGAGAAGTTTCAGGGATGTCTCCAGCATTAACCAAGTTTACCAGACCTCTGGTTATTTCTTTCGATAATCCAACCTCCTGAGAAGATTCTTGGGCTACACTCTGAAAACCCTCAGGAGAAGCATCTATAAAGTCACTAAATGGCAAAGGGCCACCCACAGTTACAAGCTTTCCTGCTCGAGACACAGCTTCTGCAGCCAGCTCAGCAGCCTTCAGAATAGCTTCCATATTTTTAGCTCGCTTTGCAGCAACTGAAGCAGCTTCCACTCTCCTTCTGACAGCATCCTTGGCAGCAACCATGATAGAGTTATTGGTTCCATTAGTACCCCTCAAGATAGGTGCAGGGGTAGCTTTTCCAAATTTATTAATACCGTCAGAAAGTTCAATACTTAGGCAGGGATTCTCATGACCAGATGAGATCAATGCTTCATCAGCCATCAGTTTTGCTTGCAATGCAGCATTTGAGGCAACATTGGCAGCGGCCGCTGCCGCCTTTGCAACTGCTGCAGCAGCAGCAACTGCAATGGCCGCAGAAGCTAGTTTGGCTTCAATATTTGACACCAATCCAGAATTTTTCTGTTTATCTAACTGATTCCAAATCTCTAGGCTATGACTAACAGCAGCAGAAGAAGAGGAAGCAGCTTCCTCTGCATGTGCTGTAGCTTCCTTAACTTTACCAAGGGATTCATCTGACAGCGCTCTCTTCTCAATCATCTTATCACTTTGGAGATGACCAGCAGGAGAGAGAGTGGATACAGACACGACTGATTTTTCTATATTTGTTTTGGGCACATTACCAACAGTAGTTGTGATGGCAATGGAAGTAGATGCATGGCTACTAACAGCAGAAGTCAACTCTAATTGAGATTGTGACTGCAATGCCTTCTGGCTGAGATCCTCAGTTATGAGAACCTTCTTTCTTTTTTTGGGCTTTGGATCAGAAGACTGCTGAGCAGGTGATACTGTAACATTCGTGTTGTGTAGAGGAGCACTTGCAACAAACATACTCTGTGGACCTCTGGTGGAAGACGGGACATGCTTTATACCAGAGGAAGGAGGCAATGGTGATCCTTTTACAGAACTCAATTTAATTGTACCAGAAACAGGTGATGCTGAAGGATGGGTACTGTTACCAGGTGGAGGGGTTGAAGAAGCAATCCATGATCCATGCAGGGGGGCCTGTGATATCCAAGATGTATTATGTCCCAGAAAATTCCTCAGAGGTGTAGTTTGATAAGGATGTAAGGAAGTAAGTGCCTGTGAATAATCCACAACAGAACCTCTTGCAAGGGCACTGGATTGGAGGGAATCACAAGGAGTTGGTAGAGTCCAAAGGGGAGATGAAAGAGGCATTAAAGGATTTACAATTGTTGGAGCAGCATTACTGTTTGCTAGACCAAGAGGTGAGGAGATGGCATTGCCCTGGAGTGTGCTCTGCTTAACTGCAACATTCCCAATTCTCAAGAGTCACTCTTAAAATCTGAGGGGGGGAACAAAACGTTATAGTAACATACCAGATCGTGACTGCTGAGGCGTTTCAGGATTAAGTGGATGAGATTTTTGACCAAGCTGTCTTTCTATGCATGCACGCCAGGCTCTCTCCCACATGTTCCTTCCCCCATCTAAAACACAGGTTGAAAGTCAACATTTTCAGTGATGAAGTAATTGAAATCAAACAAGAAATCACAATAACCCAAAAAATCAACCTGGACCCCCAAAAGCTGATATCATATTTGCCTCATCAGGTGTCATGCCTTGACTGCAGCAATACAATAACAAATAATTAGCTTACTTGACCACCACTGTCATGTGAAGAGAAAAATTTAAAACATCCTTCTTTTGGTAACACTGGGAAAAAACCAATCACTATATCATGAAAGTCCAATGTCTCAATTGACCCCAAAAAAATCCAATATTTCCCTCAAGATTTGATGTCAAACACAGCAGTGAAGGAGTACAATTAAATAGGCCTAAGGTTTAACATACTAGTGAGAACTGAAAGGACAAAAATAAGACAGGCCGAGATTTTCACATTTTCACATTTTCCATTCAAGTATTCAACTGGGGGGAAACTGTCATAAAATGTGAATAGATAAATGGGTAAGAAAACACATTATGCCTGAAACACCACATATGTGCTCCCATAATGATTAAATAACAACATAATGAGAGCATTTGAACTCACATCAAAGCTCCATACACAAAGATCTGTGAACGCAATTGTACTTGCTGTAAATCTGTAAAAGGCTGTTGACACAGAACAGATGGAGAAGAAGTATTCAAATCTGGAAGACCAGATGTTGAGCCATTTAGAAAAGGATAGGGCTTGGTGCTGCTGGAATCAATTTGGCCATACTGCTGCATCTCACTGGATTGTATTGGCTGGAGATTGGAAGATGGGCTTACAGAAACATTACTTGATTTATCCCCTCTTTCTGGTTGTCTAGCCGGAGTTGTTTCTTTCGCAACACTCCTTTTCCTAGAAGACTCCTTTCGTGGTGTCTTATTATAAGTTCGCCTAGTCTTACGCTCAGTTGTACCTTTGGAAGCACTACTTCTGTGGGATACATCTCCTGCAGTTTTAGTTTTTGCAGGGCCTAACACAGAAGTTGTAGGAGATACCTCAACCTTCAATAAAAAGGGTTAAAAAAATCTCCATGAGATTGCTTGGCTAATTATTTGCATTGATTACAATGATCAAAACAACATAATATATCCTCCACACATTTCATACTATGGAAGCCCCTTGCATAGCCAGAGGCTAATTCAAGCAGGAAGTAAGCAATCAAGAAAGTAAGATTCAGGCATCAATATGTTTACACTTTGATTACGAACTTCAACAAGACTTACTGTTGATGCTTTGCTGGTCGCAGCAGCAGGAAGTGATTGACTCTTTCCAACATCTTTTGCAGTCAGATTTGTAATATCTGTTTTGGACGAATCTACCATTGGATTGACCTCAGAAGTCAAACTTCTCCCATTTTTGGATGCATTACTTTCCTGTGCATCAGAACCAGTAGATGGTACTTCTGTTGCACTTCCTTCCCTATTGATGCCCTCTAAGGCTGAGGGATTCTGATCCGCGGATGCCCTAACCTGATTCCCACCTTTTTCAGATTGAGAAGAATATCCAGTCGTAATGGAGGAACTGCTGGTAATATTGGCAGGACAGGCAGAAACATCTCCAATCTGATGTGACCCAACATGAGAATCAGGCAAAGGAGCAGAAGGTATGGAAACTTGGTTTGCATGCAAAATATCACCTGCAAAACAGAATCTTGTAGAAGCTATATAAACATCTGAACATGAGCAAAGCGTTGTAATCAGCCTTATAGAGTTGATAATTAATTTATTGGTACCTAGACAAAATTTAGAAATAAAATCACTCATAGAACTCAAAGAAAATCACATAATTGGTACGTTCTAGAAACAAATCAATCTCAAAAGTTGACATATTTAACTTTAGATCACCTGAGAGTTTTGAGGATGACTTTTCATGACCCTCCTTGTCTTGTTTATCAAAAGAAACTGCAACTTCATCAACCTGTTTCACTGTTAATCCACATGGAACTGAGGAACCATCACTCACACTTGCACACTCTTGAATAGCCTCATCAATTTGTGTTCCATGAGGTTCATTTAATTTTTCAGTACCACTAGTCCTCTCAACCGGTGTACAATTGTTGACTGTTTCGCATAAAAGATTTGTAGTAGCATCAGAAGACACATGCATTTCAGTTCCATTAACAAGACACGAAGCTTCCTTTTCACTAGCCCCAACCCCAGTAGATATGGCTACTTCCGCAACAATTTTGGCTGGATCTTGTTTTTGGTCAACAGGGGCAGACATGGCAGATGTATTCTTTTGGACATTGTTATCAGTAACTTCATTGATGGAAACAAGATAGCTAGAAGGCAGTGGAGAATCCATTGACTTACAGGGAACCAAACAAATATTTTCCAACATAACTTTTGAAGCTGAAAAAAAGAGAAAGAAACCTCAGAATTAGATTTTGTTACATGTCAAATCAGCATTCCTCTTTAAGATAATTACAAATACCTGAATCATTGACAGCCATGCTGCTGGCTAAGGTTGTGGAAGTTGTCAACTCAGTTTCCCTGCTGCCAGCACTCAGAGATGATGAATCAACTCCCTCATCAACCAAATGGGATTGGCTGATATCACAATGCCTTTGACTAGAAACAGGAGGAACCTGTGTACTCATTTCCTCATTTACAGAAGCATCATTTTGCAAGTTTCCATGGTCACCCTGCCCATAAACATCATTGTTTTCACATGCTTGAGTTGATTCACTCGTACTAAGAGATTTTGTAGAAGCCACCAAGGACATATCTCCTACTTTGTTATCACTATTTTCTTCACTCTTATTAGAAATATTATTGTTTTCCTCACTAATCACAGGATCCTCAGACTGACTAACCAAAATCTCCTTTTCCATAGGATGATCACCGTTCAAAGCCAAATTTTCTTTAATGGCACTGCCCCCACCATATGTATTCCTCTCAATGTTAACCACGTCCTGGTGCTGATCAGAAGAAATCAAAGGGCTGGGATTACTGATCTTAATAACTTGTTCCTTTGTACTAGAGTCACCTTTAATTTCAGCCTTAGGCAAGTCACATGAATTTTGTACAGATTTATCACCTATCACTGCATCTGCATTTGTATCATCCCCGCTTGAATTTTTGGAAGATAAATCTTCACTGCATCTTTCAGCTTTGAGCAAGTCAGCACCTGATACCGCTCCATTCATGCCAGCATCAAGGCCCTGAGCTGCCTTTACACCTTCCAAAGCTTGCTCTGTAGAGATTGAACAAAGAGGTTTATCTAGAGAATGTGCATCACTAGCAGGTGCAATTCCATAGGAAGTTTGGGCGTCAATGTGAGCATCTTTGTTCAATGTAGAAGATTCCATATATAGCTTATCAAGTTTTGTTGGCAAACAAACTTGCTGCACATCACCAATACCAATTACACAATTTTCTAACTTTTGAATGTTCAACACATCACAAGTAGAAAAGCTATTCTGCATAGATGCTGCAGAAGCACTAGCCTGTACCCCAGATGCAGATAACTCATGAACTTTGTCATCCAGTGAATCATCAGCCAAAGCCCCAACAACTTGATTTACATTGTTACGTTTGCCATCAGTATAGAGACTTCCCTCAGAAACAGGTAAGTTAGTATTTCTGCACGTATCATTACTTTCCAGATTACTAGAATTTCCAATAATGGATGGCTCAACTACAAGGCCTTGGGAAACATCAGCCTGAGACAGCTCCCTCCCAACATCCTCCTTCAATCCAGACAGGCTTCCATGAATAGCATCAGGCGGCTGTAAATCTTTAACATCTTTTTCTAACATATTTTTAACATCAGGTCTAGGATTGGGCTTCATTTGCTTAGTTAAGCAAGCCAATTCATCACAGGCATCAGATTCCTCAACAACTTGCCTAGGAATAAGTTCCTCCTGCCCAACAGATTTTAATAGCATTTCAACAGATTCTGAGGAAGTAGCCTCAGACCAAACATTGTTATGCCTTGATATAGAGCAAGATTCAGCTGCAGCTGAACTGAACTCTATGCCGCTACTCCCCCGAGAGAATGCGTCAATCCACTGGTTATCTTCGTGACTTTCAATGCCAAGGAAAGTTTCGGTTTCAACCAAACTATCAAATCTTAAATGCCCTTGAAGGCTCTCATCAAGCTCAAATTTAGGTAGAGCATATGGTCTTAGCACTGGAGGAAATTTGGTGCTCCCTTCACCAGCTAAATGAAGATTCTGGCTTTCATTGTCATCATAATCCATGGATGTATCCCTAAAATCAATAAGATCGAAGAACAGAAAATATGAGTGTGAACTACATATATAGATGAACAGAAAGAGACACAAATGCATGAATAGTTCTACAAATAAATCAGAACATATATAAGATTGGCTCCACAAGACATTTACACCATTCTGTGCATAAGCATGCAAACCATGAACAAAGAAATAACTAGATGGATAGAAATGCAAAAATTTATATCACAAAATTGCTTCATAATCAATAAACACCTATACAAGGCATGGATAATTACAAGTTCCACAAACGCTCTCATAATCATAATCCACTAAAATCAATAAGATCAAAGAACAGAAAGTATGAGTGTAAACTACATATATAGATGAATAGAAACAAGAAATTGTTGTATAATCGAAAAACACCTATATAAGGCAGAGATAAATACAACAAGTTCAACCAAGCAGAAAGGAACAACTTTGGTTTAATTCTCTCATGCATTAGGAGAGCTTATGTGAATGACACGGTAGCACATGGAACCTCTTGGGTCACTTCTCTCATTGGCCTCATCCTATGTGGCAGGAATGCTATAAAAAAGGAGCCATTTCCATGTCTAACATGTTGGATAGTTGTATTAAACCCAACACTACAAAATAACCTATTTCAGCCCATTCTATGTAGTTTGATGATAGCAGTCAAACAGCAGTGAGATTTACATCAGACAGAAAAAGTATGAGTTATCAGAGAATCAAGCAATCAAAATTAGGCTGAAAATACAGTGATTCAGCTTTCTGAAACATAGTTGTGTAAACAAAGTTTATAAAATCACATTGAAATTACTTGTTAAACTGAATCATTTGCATGCAGAGATTTCTTGCACAAGCCATCCTCACTTTTTCACTTGAAGGCAATGAACCATTCCCAGAATTTGAGCAAAGTATGATAACGCCATCGAAGTTCCATAAATAAATTCTTCGAATTCAATTCCCTCCTATATTCTAAGCAAATCAACATTGCTTGTGGGCCAAGTTTCTCTTGGGATTTGAGAACATGGCTCATGAAAGATCATCAATTTGTTCTATTATCTAGAAAAATTTAGCACTTCTGCAACCTCCCACAGCTGGAATACATGGTTATTGTTGCATTACTCACAGCAATACAAGTAAAAAAACCCAATCTGATAGCTTGGGCCAATGCTTCCCAGCTAGAGTTGGAAAAAGAGGAAGAGCTCAATTCACAGAGGAAAAAAAAAGGTTCCATTGGGCTGGGAGAATTCTCTTATATCTTTTATAACATTGAAAATGCATCATCATTTCTTTACATACAAGATTACCTTTTGTTGCATTATATGAAATATGATCATGATCCATGTCATAAAAGATTCGATAGGGTTTTACGATGGCTATCGAGGCCTAACACAACCCTCTTCCTTTACCTAGGCTTGAGAACGGCCATTAAACATGGGCGAAGTTATTTAACATAGGGTTAAGAGGGTGTATTGTGGCTTTCTAAGTTATTCAATGCAATTTTTCGATCCAAGAAAATGCCTGATGATAGGAGGAAAAGTAAATTAGTCCCAATCTATATGAATAAAAGAGATATTCAAAATTGTGCAAATTACAAGGGGATTCAGCTTATGAGTCATATAATGAAATTGTGGGAAAAGGTGATTGAGTATCGGTTGAGATTGGATTGGTATTTTTGAGAATCAACTTGGGTTAATGCCAAAAAGGTCCACAACAGAAGCGATTTATATGCTCAAGGGGCTAATGGAAAATATTGAAGCAAAGGGAGAGATTTACATATGGTTTTCATTGACCTAGAAAAAGCTTAGGACTGTGTGCCTAGAGATGTTCTTTGAAAAGCTTTGGGAAGGAAAGGGGTGAGTGCATCCTATATTAAAGTTATTCAGAACATGTACGAGGGGGTAACAACCAATGTTAGAATGCCTGGAGGAGAGATAAAGGACTTTCCGATAAAGATTGATCTACATCAGGAATCATCTTTGAGACCTTATTTGTTCAACCTAGTATTAGACTTTCTAACAAGAAGAAATCCTTAAGTGCATGCTCTTCGCTGATGATATAGTTCTTGTGACCGAACTAAAGAAAGGGATTAACTCTAAACTTGAGATTTGAAAAAAAAGCTTTGGAATCAAAGCGTTTTCGTCTGAGTAGAAGCGAGACAGAATACATGCATTGCAATTTTAATAAGAGACAAATTGAAAATGATTTGAAGGTAACTTTAGGGGATCAAATCATACTACAAGGGACAAAGTTTAGATATCTAGCATCAATTATACAAAATGATAGTGAAATTGAGGGTGATGTTGATCATAGAATTTAGGTTGGATGTTGTAAATGGAAGCAAACTACTAAATTTATTTGTGATAAAAAGTGTCAAATACAGTAAAAGAAAATTTCTATTGTACGGTTATAAAGCCAACATTGCTTTATAATAATGCATGTTGGGCATTAAAGGGACAATATGAACATAAGGTGGGGTCGCCAAGACAAGGATTCTGAAATGGATGTATGACTATACATAAATGGATAGGATTCATGATGATAAAATTCATGCTCAGTGTGGCAGCCATTGAAGAAAAAATGGTGGAGAATCGTTTGAGGTGGTTTGGGCATGTTCAAAGAAGGTCATTGGAGGCACCAATAAGGAAAGTGGACCAAACAGTATGGAGTTTTCTAAGAAGGGGTAAAGGAAGACTGAAGTACATTCTCAAGGAGATCATAGAGAGAGAGAGAAGGAGATCTTTCGGTCAATAATTTATCTAGGAATATGGTTTACGATAAAGCGCAATGGTGTCGTTTGATCCATGTAGCCAAGCCCATCCAATGGGACCAAACTTTACTATTACTGTTGTTGTTGTTGTATATGAAATATGATCATGCATGGATGCTTAAGCTTGGTAAAAGGCCCTACCAGTATTTGTAACAAAATTGCATTAGCCGCTCAAGGGGAGTCTTAATAAGTATATTACATCATTCTATTTGTGGGCTCAAACAATCAACATGGGACTAGTTTGGGCAATTTAGAATCATTATTTAACAATTTTGGGCTGGTTAGAAGTGAAGCAAATCACTAATTATTCTAAGTGCATCATACTTCTAATATTTGCATATATCAAGTTGTCTATATGGATAATATTAATATCATTTAGGAATGATCAAGATGGAACTTTACTTAAATAAAACCATGTTTGTTCCAACAATCAATTAGCTGACATTTTTACTAAAGCATCAAAGGAACAAAGCATTTCTCATTGGTAACAAGTTCTATGCATATGATTTGCATGCCCCAACTTGAGAGGGGGTATTCCTAGATAGTGAGAATGTGTTAGCATATGGAGCACATGCCTTAATCCATATTTGCTTGGTTACAATTGCCTTATTAGTAGGATATTATTATGTAATTTAAGTATTCAACGTCTTGTCCTGTCTTGTATCATTCTCTTATAAATGCAAAATCTCATACAGGTCAAGACTCGTCAATTACATTTCGTAAAAGTGTTTTCTCTCCTCCTTTTGGAGGTTGCCTTGGCCTTGCTGCCGGCCAAGTGACCATGCTTCAAAGAACTCATTCAGAAGAGGATAGGATTAATAATTCAAAAATCTTTGTTTCTTGTTAAATGAACCTGTGGTTTACATAGAAGGGGTTGCACACTTCCTGAGAGATGAGCAACCACATTCCTTCACCAACCAACGACAATGACATATTAATAAGTGTCACACAGATTAGCCACCATGATATACTAAAAGCATTTCTTGAACTATTATTCTGTGCGCCAATTAGCCGATCCGAATAATAAGAAATTAGCTTTTAAAAACAAACTGGCGAATTCAGACGAAAATAGCAGTATCTGCCTAATCAAATATCAAATAGTTAGAAAGCAAAAACAAAAGGCAAGAAAAAGGAGCCCTATATCCCATAAAAGTTGGACACGAACAGTACCAGAACAAGTAAGTCTAGAGACGCTACCTCCCTCCATCCGGCGAGGAAATCCAGCCAGTTTGATCTCAACTATTCCCCAATCTCACAGTCATCTACTGCTTCAAAAAAAAGTTCCTGGTCAGAGTAATTCTGTGAAGCGCCACAGTGTGTACACACATACATATAAGATAAATAAAAACGCTCCCAGAAAAGAAGCCAATTTTATGTGACAGGGTAGCAGAATCTTACAGGAGGTTTGAAGGTCCGTCGGATCGAATTAGGGTTCCGACGTCGAAAGATAGTAGTCAGAGAAAGCGGAAACAACAAGAAGACACGAAGAGCGGATGATGCTTCTCAGTGAGTTATTTTTTGCTTGTTAGTTTATTTTGTTTTTGCCCTCTAGTCTCTTAGGCCGAGGAAAATGCACTTTGGTATTCGTTTTTCTCCAACTCATCAAAAATAAATGTCTGCGGACGGTGACTGAAATTGAAAAAGGTGAGCTTGTTTGTAATAGCAGAAGACATCCAACGTGGATAAGCTAGAGTTTATACACATGGGTGGTCCTGATTTGAGCATATAAATATCTCGGGACTAGGGGTAACTACACAATCTTTTCCTTGGCAAGCAGCGTCACACGCACAAGCATCGTTGGTTGATAACTTTTAAATATTAGTGGAGAAGGGATCCAGTGAGTGAAGTCGTTTAATCTTACGGTGGTACTGAAAACGGGATTTGGGAGTGGCGGAATCAGCGTGTCCGAGAAGTCGAGAAGCGTTCAGGATTTTGGCTGAGAAAAAGGTACGGTTATGAACGTGTTTTGTGGCTTTTGTCAAAGAATATAATGTAATTATTACTTATCCAGGCAGAGAATGATATTTATACAATTTTATAGATTCAATTTTAAATCATATTTTCCGTTTAGTGTCCGCGGAAAATGATATTTTTTTCTTACAACTAATGAAAAATGTGCTTTTATTTTTGTTAAAATAATAAAAATTATATTTATAGTCGTATTAAAAATTAAAATAAATAAGATATATGTTAATGCAAATTCATATTAAAATAATTCTTTAGATACTTATGAAATAACTAATAGGCATTTGCCTTTGTGAAACGAACTTAACCATTTACATAAGAGGTCTCGAATTTAAATGTTTGTGTGTGCAGAAAATGCCTTTAGATGATAAGTCTTCAGTCAAACTTGATAATACTTGAATTTAACATATTCAGGTAATTATATAAAAAAAATTATATTTATTAAAAATAAAAAACTGTTAGTGTAGAAAAATTCACTACAACATTAACCGATCTCTGTATATTATTTTCACCACAATACAGAATACAAGGAAAATGCGTTGGTTTGTTATGACATGTTACCATGAGTTTAGAATAGTTTGGTTAATGTTATCGATTTTACTAGAGAAAAAGGAAGAGCTATTTGCCATAAACCCTTTGGGAATTGGAGTGAATGATTTTGTCTAGATTGGAGTAAAAGTTGTCATGTCATCATTTATAAATGCTTTTTAATGCGTTAGCTTGTGTGTTTTTTGTTAATTAAACGAATTCCACTCATTGGCATTTTGAGAAAAAGAGATTATGAAAGACATCAAGCCTCAATAGTTAGAGATCTTTTTTTTTCAATTTTAATCATATTAACTTATTTTTTTCATCATTATTGATATAAAATCTTTTAATTTATATTTTTATTAAATTAGGTTATTGTAATGTCTATAACAACCTAAAAAAACATGGTTAAACGATGAGAGTATCAATATATGAGGAGTTAAAAATCTAGAGAGAGAGAGACTTACTCAGAGGTCAAGACTCCCTGTATTGCATAAAAAAAACTAAGGCCAGTAACTAAATTTTAAATTTTATGCCTGTTAAAGGAGTCAACTAGATTTGTCAAAAGTCAAAACACACAATAATAATCTCAAATAGTAACAAGTGTACAGAATCTAAGGTGAGAAAAGATCACATTATGGTAAAAAATGTACAAGGGAATTTCTTTTATGCACC
>QFDD01115209.1:0-15048 GCA_006871305.1 Vachellia collinsii
AGTTTTAAGACCTTACTTAATATAGATATTGAATTAGTTAAATTAAGTAAGGAAAAATAATTTGAGCTATAAAACAAGCAAAAAAAGCTATGTGAACAATGTTTAATTTGGGCCAATTCCTCTTAGGAAATAGATCAAGCGGTGAATGAGAAAAGCCCAATCTAGTTAGCCTCCGCCCAGTAGCGACTTAAACCCTAGTCCGACAGCGCGGAAACGGCTGCGCGGCGCGTTCGTGCTAAACCCCTTTTGCCTCTGAAGTCCCGATCAACTGATCGTGCTCAAAAACCTCAAACTCTCCGCCCAGCTGCGAAAATGGTACCTTCATCATCCACCCTAATTCCACTGTCTTTGCACATTCGTCTCTTGGACTTGGCTGCATTTTGCGTTTGATTACTCTTTTTTTTTTTTTTTTTTGGTTCCAGGTGAAATACTCGAGAGAGCCTGACAATCCCACCAAGTGTAAGTGTTTTTTCTTTGCGAACCTTTTTTACTATTTTCGTTTGATTTTCTTTGGCCATCATTTTGTGGTTACTATACGGAGAACGAAAGAGGTGCACTTTGTTTATGTTGCACGCCCGGATTTGATGATCCGGAATTGCACTTGAAATTAACATAATCCGGGGCAATTGTTGATTCTGATCCCTTTATGCCATTGACACAGCATGCAAAGCCCGAGGTTCAGATCTCAGAGTTCATTTTAAGGTACGTTGGGATTCAAACGAGATGAATGTAATGTATGTACACACCAAGTTAATGCATTTAACAACACAGTTCTTTATCTTTTCCATCATTAGTAATGTCTGATTCTTTATCCATTTTTTACGAATACTAGTACTAATGAAAAATAGAAATTGTTGATTCATAATCACAATTTATCGATCATGTTATATGGTAGACGTATTTTTTACTTGTACTCAAGTTATCTGCTATGTTATTAGCAACCTGTAGGCAGAAAACTGGTCTTTGGTCGTCCTGTTTTCGCTGGAGGACTTATGTCTCCGTATTTGCAACATAAATGAAAAATGTGAGCTGAATTCCGGGGTGCATCCGTTCATTTTGTGGATGTACATTTTAACCTTATGTGTAGAATACAAGGGAGACAGCCTTCGCAATCAGGAAGTTGCCCTTGGGAAAGGCTAAAAGGTATCTGGAAGATGTTATTGCTCACAAACAAGCAATTCCCTTTCGAAGGTATTGCGGTGGAGTAGGCCGCACTGCTCAAGCCAAAAACCGTCATTCGAATGGTCAAGGACGCTGGCCTGTGAAATCCGCGAAGTTTATCCTTGATCTGTTGAAAAATGCTGAAAGTAATGCGGAAGTAAGTTGTATTGCCTACAGATTATTTAACGATGTGAATATATGCATACGCATATTTGAAATATGTTCCCTTCATAACTGCTTCTGAATACCTGATCCAACGTGCAGGTGAAAGGTCTTGATGTAGATGCACTATACATTTCCCACATTCAGGTAAATCAAGCTCAGAAGCAGAGGCGCCGTACCTACCGTGCTCATGGGAGAATTAACCGTGAGTTTTCTTACTTTTATTTTCTATTTAAGGTGAAAATTAAATAGAAAAGAAAAGAGGATGAGAGTATGGGAGCTTTTTTTTTTTTTTTGGCCAAAGAGAGTATGGGAGTTGGGTAATAAGTTTAAGGTTATGTTTGTGTTGGCTTTGGAAAAAAAACTTCTGTCTCGCATAAAAGTTATTTTAAAGAATAGTTTCTAAAATATTGGGAAGAATAGCTTTTTGATAAATCATGTTTTCCACCCATAAACCATAATTTTAGACCTAAAATTGATTTTACAATATTTTAATATGTTTAGCAAAACATTTGTTAAACCATAATTTTAAGACTCAGAATTGATTCTACTATCAAACATGCTCAAACTGCTCTAACTGTATTATGTCTTTTCTTCCCTTCTTTATGCAGCGTACATGTCATCACCCTGCCACATTGAGCTGATTTTGTCTGAAAAGGAAGAGCCAGTCAAAAAGGAGGTATTCATTTATTTCCTTTCAATTGTATTTTAAATTATAATTAGATTACATGTCGTATAATAAAGACTATGATTAATTTAACGGAAACCCCGGAGGTTAATTTGTGCTCATAGATAACGTAAAAGCCATTTAAATGATTGAAACTCAAGTTTCTGAAGTGATGCTCGGCCTTTTGACCGGAAACACGGACAGAGGTGCTCATGGTTTGCTAGTTCTGCCTGCTTTTTGGTCGCTATATGCCAACGACACATGACACGCGTCACTTTATAGCCATCGTGTTTATGCCTGGCGTGTAGGTGTAGCTGAGCTTATGCATCTCATTTGGATTCAGTGCTTGAATTGTTCAAGTGTTAATTTTTATTTGGCCTCCTTGTTTAAGTGTTAATTTCACTGATGAAATTGATGTTAATCTCTTATTATTGCTCAATATGAAATTCTGGAGTTTATATTTACTATATTCTTTTTGTTTACTGTGAGTAGTAGTTTTTGGATATCTTAACTTTTGGACGTTACCTTTCATTTGGTTGAGTTGTGTTAATGGACATCAAGTTATATTATGGCTGATTTTTTTTTTTTCGGGTATTGCCGAATTTGATATATTGAACCGATGGATTTACCCTTGTTGCAGCCCGAGACCCAGCTGGCTCCCAGAACCAAGAGCTCGTAGACTCTATGGCGCTCGTTCTTGAGATCCGTAGCTTCAGAATGATTGCGTTTTTGGTTTCTTTTAATTTTCATCAGCTCATTTGGGCTTGTACCCCAACACCTGGCGTCCACAATTTCACTTCGACAGCTTTCTGTGATCCAATTTTGTTACGGTTTTCTCCTTCATATACGATATGTCAATTTGAAGGATCTGGTTTCTGTGGTTACACACTGCCTCCTCCCTGTCTTGTGCTGGGTGCTGATCATTTGATTTTCTGGTTGTTGGAACCCTAATAAGACCTGACAAAGAATTACTCTCTCCGAATTTTCTCTATAATTTTTTATTATCAATCTTGTGAAATTAGCTATTTTGTTTACAATAAAAGTCATTAATTAAAAACAAAAGACTTGATAAGTTTGATAGTTTTATAGTTAGTTAAATATATTAAATAGAACAAATTAATATTTTATGTGAAACTTGTTATACCGAGAAATATGCTTGACATCTTTATTTTATCATAAAGACGAGAGGGAGATGTAACCTGGTGCTTGTCTCTTCTTTAGATATAACTAGTTGCCGGTAACAGTTTGAATTCGCACCAGCAATGGTTCTTTCATCGAAGTACCATGAACGCGTCACTATATGGAGTCCTATGACTTGCTTTAATGATAAACTGGCCGAAAGAGATGCACTACCTCAACATATTCCAATGTGGCTTCGAGTGAACAAGTATTTAAAGCGTAAATTTATTCAGACCCGAGATTCAGGTCTGGCATTGCCCATGATTTCAACATTCCAAGCATTGCCGTCAAGTCCAGGAATGGAACCGCTCGAACTAACACGAGATAATAATGATAGCAATCCAAGACCATCAACTGGTTTTCTTTTCCAAATTCCAACAGTGGCTGCTATGCAGTTTCATTATCATGCAGAGTCGAAGGGGAAATGAAAACGATACCTCAAAAGGCATCCTTAACATTTCAAGCTTTCAACCCAAAAACCAGAAAGGAAAGAAAACATCCTTAAACATTGACTCTTTCTCAGTCAGACGCACAAGAGATATGGAAGAAGGAGAGAAAATGACGACTCATGACTCTGCTTATTACCCAACAATTCATTCAAACTTCAAGCCACCATGACAGCACAATTACGAATAAAAGGGTTAAGCTTGGTGCCGCTGCCACATTCGATTGGCTTCCACTGCAGTTTCTCCATACCTGGTTCAGGGCTGCAAGTGTACATAGTCAAGGCTCTCTCCGAAGGAGACACAGAGGTTGCACCAATCACAAGCAGCTCATTCCCCAGAGACTTGAATGCCACGCCCCATCCTTTCTGTGTATCAGCTCTCACCGGAACCGGTCCCAGTTTCTTCCACGAGTTGTTCCCCTTCTGATACACCTTCAGCTCATTGGAGCATGCGTCCAGCGAGTAGAGCTCGTTATTCGCAACAGCAATCAGAGGTGGAGATTGTGAAATCGACAGTGGAATATCCTTCAGCATGTTTGGAATCAGAGTCCATGTGTTTGTCTCCGGGTCATAGAACTCTCCGCACTTGAGCTCTTTCTGGTTCTCGCCTAGTCCTCCGATTACATAGAACTTATTGTCCATGAAACAACCTGAACAGAGCTTCCTCCTTCGGATCATATTAGGCAGGCGTTCCCATGACTCTGTCTCTGGATTGTATTTCTCAGCAGAATTCAGGATTGTCTTACAAGTCTCTGTTTCAAGACCGCCTGCTATGAAAGCGAAGTTGCCACAGGTGGCCGAAGCAAAGAGACACCTTGGAGTGATCATAGAAGGACCCTTGAACCATTGGTTTGCGGCTAACTCATATCGCCAAACAACAGCTCCTTCAATCTCTTTTCCACAGACGAAAAGATTGGTGCCAGCAGAAAATGACTCCTTGTCTCCATACTCAAAATTGTAATCTGAGGGAATCATAGGGAGCTGCCTGCGGGAGTTGAAATCCCTGTCAAATGTCCACCAGTTGGTGTCACCACTTGCTAGCATGAACACAGATGGCTCTTTGAATCCTATTTCCTTCCTGATTTTGTAGATTTCACCACTCTTGACCAGACTCAAGAACCTCTTGTTCAGAAAGCACAGCTTCCAGTACTCTGCTCTTGGAAATCTTGCAAAGACCACGTTTTCTAGTTCGTCGCTAAGGCACGGAACATACCCATTATAATCTACATCCTGAGGTGATTCGTTCTCAAGAACCCTCATCTTCTCTGTGAGGTGAGATTGGGGGGACTCAATCAATAGCCACTAATCAGTATTGAAGACGTCGGACAGGTACTGCTATTTCAGTGTACTTTGCACACTATGACGTTTTGACACATTTTCTTCACAAGTGATATCATTCTCCCCACTCAGATTCTTCTTCTCTTTGGATAAAGAAGCCTTTTTTACACCTTCTAGTTGTGTACCTGAAAATGGGGGTGAAAAGAAAAGGTCAAGGGAAGGCATGGGCAGCAATCACTAGCTAGCACTTTAAGAATAAAAACACACCGATGCATTTAATATTTGACTGACAGAAACGTTAAGACGAAAATGAAGACCAGAACCATCAGAGTTTGAGCAGTTCTATTCCACACAATCAGAAGTTGAGTAGAACGTAAATTGAGTTTCCCATGATTTTATTAGACATTAAGCGTCGATTTCTGTTTGAGGGTTGTATGATCAGATTAAAAAAATAATAAAAGTTGTAAATTTTAGCCTCGAGATCAGACACAAACAGTAGAATTTAGAACGTTATCTCCAACTAGACCCTAGTTTTGGCTATCGAGAAGGCTGTGACTTAATCTCAATTATCCATAATTCCAAACAGAAGGTTCCCCAGATGAGCATGCCTGGGAAGAAAAGCAACAAACTTGGCATTCTGGGCTCATTATTACCATTCAGAGATTAATAACACAATCAGGCACAGTACCCTTGGAAGAAACAGATGAGACTAGAGATCACTACGAATTCTGATTCAAAGGGCAAGATAAGGAAGTAGTGAAGCTTTGGCACATGCTCTCTCTCAGAATCTCAGAGCCCAAACATCAATCAACAATCACAAAGAGCAGGTCATTATCATCAATCAACTCTTACAACAACAGAAAGGAGCCGTTTTGCGAGGGTGCTCCTCTCTCCCTCTGCACCTCGCAGCAGAGACATATGAGCCTGAAGCTATAAGAGAAGAGTGAGATAGTGATTAGTGAAGAAGGAGACAGGCAAAAAAGAAGAAGAAGAAGCTAATAGGCCATTGAAGCAGAGAAAAGAGGGAGAGAGGGTACATGAAGACACCCACTATTTGCTGGAAAATGGTGCTTAGTTTAGTATATGGGGGGGGTTTTGTCCTTGGGAATTAAAATAGAGAGAGTGAGTATCATGATCAACCACACCAACAACACAAGAAGGCATTATTTTATTACCCATTTCAGAGAAAGGCATAAAGAAGTTTGCAGTTTAGAGAACTGTGCTCTGCCAGTGGCTGAGCTTCCCATGTTGCTTCAGCAGTCCGATGTGAGAAAAGAAAGAAATCAAATGGGTGCCATGAAACTCTCCCTCTCTGTTCCTCTGCTTTCTCTTTCTTCATTTATTTATACTAATTGCTCACTTGATCCCTCGTTTCAAGAATCAACCAAATCATATTTTAATTTATTATGCCACTTAAATGTAAATTAAGTGCCCCGTTTACCAAGTATAGTGTTATATGCTTATTACTACTCCACCACCACGTCACCATTTTTCGTTGCCTTTCATTTTCCTTCGGTTTACCATTTGATCTTCAAAGGTAACCACCATTCAGTGGTCAAAAGAGGAAAAGATTGAATTAAATAACATTTAATAGTATCCTTGACGAAGAAAATTCAGAAACGGAATTCAAAACTCAAACTGTTGCACATTAGTATTAATGTTTTTACTATTATATGAGAGTTTCATATAGATAAACGGTACCATTATTACTCCACCCATATTCATACTATACCTAGCTAGGTTACACACAGTATTGTGTGTTAAGAGTTTTGAATACTGAAACAACAAGAACAAGTAGACAACAGAGAAGATGGCAGAACTAGAATAGATCAAGGCATTAACAAGATGGCCAACACGAGATCAAAACATATGGATTATAGAAAATAAGAATCAAATGGTGAGAGTGATAAAGAAAGATAAGGAGAATAGGTTGTTGAGGGGGACACGGGGGGATCTAAAAGGTGAAGGATTCTCCAATCACACTCACAGAAATGCTCTTGATGAATAACGGAGGGCCACAATAATAACTGTGCTTTGCTGACGAATTTTGGTATCTCAAAATATATACCTTGTCATGGACCACTAGCCTCAGTTTAGTGTGGCATCTTCCATTTAATTCAATAAAATAAACTCAATTGGGTGCCTCTATTCATTTCAGCATTAAACTTACATTTGTGCTTTTAGCAGAATGAATTTAATCTTCAAGGGGAAAAATTATACCACATCATTATATTAGTGGACCCAGATACTGCGTTCTTTGTTCTTTTCTTTTGGAAATGGAGTCACCAAATTAGATACCCTTCGTTACATTTTCACTCATTAGTTTATCTTTTATATATCAGTATTATGTAATTGCTTTTTAACAGTGTAGCAGCAGAAACACACCCATCAAACAACAAACAGACAATTAATTAATGCAGAAGAATATGATTTTGAATCGTAGTGAATGTTAGCCACACAAGGGTAATATCTCCTATAATTCGTAGAGGAATATTAATAAATAATATCTTGTTTATGTTCTGGAGGTTTTTAATGTTTATTCTTTGGACTCTTGACACGAATATCTGCCGTGGAATGCACAAGCTTTTTAATTAAAGCTGCTTCATTATAAATTAGTATAATGGAAACCCCTCTTTCTCTCTTAACTCTGCTGTAAACATAAATATTTCACTTTGTGCTCTAATGATATCCTTACACACTCAACATATAAATAAATACACATATAAAGCAGAAAGGGATGTGAGTGGCTTTACCTTTTTCAGATGTAGCTGCCATATTCATTCCAATCCCTTTTATTTATTAAAATAAATTTTAAAAAAATGTTTAAACAACACTCCCTCTTTGCATAAAAATTCATGAAATAATGTAATTTTTCAAGTACAAGAAACCAAAACAAAACCCTTGAGAATAAAATATATAAATGAATAAATAATTTAACCTGCATCAGTGTCCTTTATATATATATATATATTCAGCCCTTTCATCAAGAATAATAATTCATTAGAGGGTTAGTTAATTTAATGAGCACAAATTGGAAAGAAAGATGCGATGCCTTAGCCCTACTAAGTGGGAGTCGATTGGCATGCTGAAACAGGTCATGTTTTTATAATATTCTTTTTGTTTACCCTAAACAATATATTTAAATCCCTAGGGTTACATGTCCTGATTCCACAGCAACAGTGTGTTGGATTTTACTTTTCAATTCCATCAATAACCACCTAGCTAGGGTTAGCACTTGTTCTACCGAGGAGGGAATTATTTTATTCAATCAAAAGTACTTTGATCTGTGAAAGACTTCGCTGCACTATACATACATATACAGATTAATCAGTTTACAGCCCACAGAAAACTAAAAGGAATAAGCTATGTGTTACACTGTACATATAATATATATCAGCTTTTGAGGAAGATTCATTATGCTATATCTTTTGGAGGTCATTGATCTCAAACATCACTTTTTGGGCTGCTACTTCGTATGTTTTAAAAATGGGTGAAAAAAAAAAAAAGATTAGTTTTTAAGCTAGTAGCTTCACGAAAGGGACTGGCAAGAGGGAAGTGACAAGACACTGTGCATGGTAAAAGTTGATTTCCGGCACTGTGTCACGTTTCTTCATGCAGTGAATCCCACATTCCCACGTGATCTTTCGTGAAGATAAATGCGAGAGATAAGAATAGGTAAGCTTTAACTTTACTTGCTACCTAGGATTTACAATTACATCACTTGCACATGTGTTTGTTTTCCTCTCAAAAAACAATTTCAAATGATCTTGTTTTTTTTTTTTCGGAGGAAGGATAGCTCCAGGTCCTGTGTACTGTGTAGTATGGCAGATTCTGATGGAGTTTATGTGTCGATGGAATCAGTGTTGGTGCAGGGAGTCTGATGGGGATTATCAGAGAATGATATGTATATTCTGTGAGTTTTTTCCCCCGAAGTATATTCTGTGAGTTGTTATTATGCTAGTTGTGTTCTTTTCTTTTGTTATAAATACTTTTTAATAAAAACAAATGTTGTGTTGCACCAACAAAATGTTATGTATTGTACAGTCTAACTGTTTATTTTTATTAATTGTAGGTTATGAGATGTGTTTAAATTCTCTTCAGTTTTTTTTCATTTATATGATTATTTGATTAGATGATATACTACTAAATTATTGGTTGAGCGGGTTCAACAAACAAATTGTTAGTTGAAGTGATAGTAGTATCATTGGTAAGGATTCAAATAAGGGTTTAAATCTAAAAAATGCCATTTATTGATAGAGGAGAAAACTATTTAATGCAACTTCAAACTTTAAAAGTTACTAATATCAAATAAAAGTAGTTTAAAAATAACTTGTTAGCTAGAAAAAAAAAAATAATTGAGTGGGTTTCAAGTCCTCCTTAAGCCATCCATTGTTCTTTATGGAGGACTTTGTTAGGGGTATCTAAACAATCATATTTGAAATTGAACCGAATCAATTCAATTTGATAAGGAAATAATGAATGGGTACTTGACTATTGTAAAATGTGTGAGGAAATCAAAGGTCTATGGAAGAGATGTGATCTATCAACTATCAATAAAAACTAAAATTTGGCGATGTGAAATAAATTAAATAAAGAATGAATCATCAAACCATCCTTAAGAGCTTTGAATTAGAGGATATGCAAGTCCTCCTTTAAGTTATCCATAATCGTTTATGGAGGGCACTTTTTTTCAAGGGTATATCCAAAACATGAATTTTAAAATTCAACCAGATTATTCGTCTTAAAAAAGTAAGGAAATCGAAGGAATGAGGGAGTGATAATATCTCTCAAGAATCAATAAAAATTAGAACTTAGTGATGACATGGCTTCTACTAATACGTTGTATGCGTAAAAGAAATATAAAATGGATGAAACAGATCTTGAGGTTAAGGAATGTAAGGTCATTCAAATCCTCTTAATTCCATCCATAATCCTTCAAGGATGGCACTTTTTCTTGTGGATATCTCCTAAACAAAATTCTTAAAATCGAATGATTTTGTCAGTTTAATAAGTAAATGATAGGTCGATGCTTGATCTAGTGATGAAAAGATTGATCGAGATCAAAGGAACAAACAATCGACTAGATCCATCAATAATTCATACAATCTAGAAGTTCAAGATTTTTGATGGGTTCTACTAATCTACTTAATTCATGGAATGAATAAAAATGGATGGAATGAACTATGAGAAACAAGAATTGGAGGGTATTAGAGTCTCCTATAAGCCACCCAATATGATGGTATAAGGGACACTTTTTCCTATGAATATTTGGATAGTATAATTTTTTAAAATTGAACTAAATCAATCAATTTGATAAAAAAAAAAAAAAAAGAATGAATCAATGCTTGATCTACCAACAAAAAGAAGGATCTTAATCAAATGAATAAAAATCGATGAGATTTATCGATAATGAGTCAAAACCATAAATTTGATGTGCCAATCCATTTAATGCATGAAAGAAATGGACGAAACGATCTTTAGAATTTAGGAATTGGAGGTAATTCACCCCACCCCACCCACAAAAAAAAAAAAGAAAAGCTTGTGGAGGACACATTTTTAGGGTTTCCTCAAAAACATAATTTTTTAAAATTGAATCAATTCAGTCGGTTTGGTTACAGATTAATGAATTTGTACTTGATCGAATAACGAAGAAATGAATTAAAATCAAGTGAATAGAGAATCAGTCAGATCTATCAACAACTAGTACATGTTAGAAATTAGTGATTCGATGAATTTTACCAACCTACGTTTTGCATGAAAGAAATAGAAAATGGAGGAAACAAACCTTGAAATTCAGAAAAAAGAGTGACTTGATTCTCACAATCTAGTGCTAGTCGGCCCCTATAGTTACCATCACCAAAAATATGAACAAGCGAGGGGGTTGAAAAGAGGTGTGAGGGTGATCCAAGGCATGAAGAGTAGAATAAAGAGCTGCTTTAATAGGGAGTGTGGAATAGACAAGGGATTAATACCATTCATTAATCCATTTAATTTATTCATGTTAGTAAATGGATACTATACAAGGCATTGATGATGAGGGAATTAAAAAAAAAAATTTAATTGTCGTTTGGTTCATATAATTATATTTTCTAAGAAGTTAAATCTCAAAAAATAAATCATTCTGTCATAAGCAATCATATTCTAAACATTGTAAATTGTATCTCCCATTGAATATTAAAATACTTGATTGTCTCGTTAAAAGAAACTATACAACCATTTTCGTTAAACCCAAGTTTCATTTGCAACATAGCACTAAATTCACATGATAAATATTATTTAACCTTGAGATGTAAATACAACTAAGCCAGCCCAACAGTTTTTTTTAAAACATTTTTGGCTTTTCTGAAGAATAAACCATCCAACTCTTTTTAAGCACATATATTCTTTTATTAGATGTATTTTCCAAAAATTTTGTATTGACACTTCTTTCAGTTGGAATTTAAATATTGATTCATTAAGTTATGAGAAGCCAATTACTTCCATTAGATTCATTCTTATTGGTTAAATAACCCAACTTTAACGTAATTAAACTTTTGGCAATTGTTGATTAGGGTAAGTTGGTGTGGGTTGGATGAAATGAAAGGATTTTAAAACATGGGTTGATTGAAACCTGGGCAATTGCTGAGATAGCCCAATTAGAGGGAGGCACTCACTACTCATAAGCCAACAATTTCAATGACTTTACAAAAAAAAAACATATTTAAAGGAAGGGTGAATCGATCCCATGGTGAAGTAGAGTTTAAATTCTCACCAGTAGAGTGATTGTGTCCAACGTTGATTTGGACATGATGCCCACCAATTGAAGGAGAGTTCATAGTTGTGCTTAACCAAAAAAATAGAAATATGAAAATTTCCAAGAATGGTTAATGTGGGAAAAGGAGTATTGGCCCAAACGAAACTTCAGAAAAGAAAACGAAAAGGGAAAGGAATAACAAAAAATAAATTATATAAAAAAAATAACAAAAGGCGTAGAAGTAGTTTTCTTTTAGTTTTTTCGGCCTCTACAGCCCCCATCGTGACATCAACGAACGAAGCGATGGCAGCCTCATCCTCTTTCAGTAATTTTCTCTCATTCATCTTACCCTCAAGGCCACCACCTCCCAAGACGCTTCCACCTTCCCAATTGAATCTTCCTTCTTCTTCCTCCTCCTCTCATCGCTTTCCCTCTCAGACTCACCACAAGTCGCCCGACAGCTTCGCTCCGCTTGTGGTTGAAGATGACGGAAAGCACAATTCTTTCTTATCGGAGGAGTTATCCTCTGTCATATGCCCGTCCCTGGCTTATTCCAACACTCTCTTCTTCAAATCAGCCTACAATGTGCAGGTTATCGTTGGTGAGAACGAGCCCGAGGAGAGGCTCCTCAACAGGTTCCGTCGAGAGGTCATGAAGACCGGTCTCATTCAGGAATGCAAGCGCAGGAGGTTCTTCGAGAATAAGCAGGACGAGAAGAAGCGCAAGTCCCGTGAGGCTGCCAAGCGCAACCGCCGAAGGTTCTCTTCCGTTTTGTTTTCGCATTTAGCTTCCTTACTTTCTGTTAAATTGGGGATAGAGAGTGAGGATAACTGATTTCTGGTTAAGAGAAGAGAAGGAAAAAAGAGAAGTCAAGTTGCTCTTCTGGGCTTCAATAGCATTGATGGATTGTAAGGATGGGCCTTATTGTGCATTTTAATGTAGTGGTTTTACTTTGTGATGGCAAATTGAAAGCAATTATGGCATACACGATAGAGAAGGGTGCTAATTCTTAAATGGATTATGGATAAGACGATAAGAAGGAAGTGATGGCTGCAACTGGCAATAGTTGGCTAATCTAGAATATTGTTAGATGCTGTTGTGAAAATTCTTTGGCATATGATAATCTGAACTGTATATGGTAGATGTTCTCTTTGAAATTTAATAATAATTAGTCGTTTTGCCAAAAGTAGAGAGCTAGAAATAGGCATGGGTGAAAGGTGCTGAGCCGTTCTCTTTTTCTCCAATTATCATTGAAAACTTGTGTCTGCCTTCCATTGATTTCAGGCCACGTACATCGAGATTTTCAACAGAAGGTAAGCCGGAAGTCCCAACAACAACCAAGAAGGAAGAGGATGATGATAACTGGGATCTGCCCGAAGAAGGCACTCCATACTGACCTCATCATCCCCTACATTTGTAAACACCGTTAAACTTGGTTTGGAGAGGCTTTTCTGGCGTGTAAGTTTTATGTAGAAAATTTGTTCCCCGGACTGACTTAGTGGATAATTCCATATATGTTTTTGTTGGATAAGTTGCATTTTAATTTTTCCATTTGTGCATCAACCTTTTTCCTCATTTGTGGTACTTAATTATGGCACCACCTTGAACTTGCTCTATGTTGCATCATTGAACAGTCTTGTAAAAGTGCTGATAAGAAAATGAGGGAAGATTACAAGTAGAATACACATGTCAGAAAAGAAGGGGAAATCACAAGTAGGTTCTCTGGGGGAAAATTAAAATATATTCTTATTGAGATGGGTGACCTGTTCTTTTATTTCATTCTTGGGAGTTCATGGAAAGTAGAGATAAGCCGGGTGTATAACTGGATGTATCTCTGGGGAATACTGTATTTCATGCTTGTTACAGCAAATAAGTTAATTGCTGTTGGTAGTCTGCAAAATCACGTCAAGAAAGACTCCAGCATCAAGAAAGACTCCAGCAATGCTTTGTCTGCTTCTTTCATGTCTAGGTCGATGATATTTTTCCCTCTTGGTAAGGAGGGTATAAAGCTGAAGCAAAAGTGTTTGTGATTTTTCATCAGTTTATTGTAGTTATTGAAATTTGAGGCACATCAAGGCTAAAGTAAACTGACTAATGTGTTATAAAAATACTGGACAATGGTAGGGTACTTAGATATGGGAATTTAGGAATTTTCTCCAATGATCGGGCATTCAGGATTAGGCCATGCCAAGGTGGAAGAAGCTGTTGTTATGTTGGTCGGGCCTATGTCTTTCAGCTTAATCCTAAGCCCAAACCATCTTATTTGTCAACCCCTTCATAGTGTAGGAATGTGCCCAAGCTTTATGGCGTAGCGCAACTAGTGATGGGTGGGTCCATGATCAGGATTTAGGTAGAGCTTGTAGTCAATAAGAAGCGAGATAGATGCCACCGAAGACTAGATGAATATTTTTTCTCTCTCCTTGGAATGAATGTTCGGTTCTTAGTTTTAACAATACGCATTTCTTGAATCCTTTGAAACTCATAGCTCCTTCTTTATGCTTGCCCACATGGACCTTCCAACTCAAACTGTGTCAGTATTCTTGATCTTGACGGCCCCATAGGCAATTGATGATATGTTTATTAGATGTTATTAAACTCATAATGAGATGATTTAATCACCAGTTGAATGTTCAAATCTTGATGGTTGTGAAAAGGATATTTATCTGAGTATGTTAGAAGGTAGTTGACAACATATCATCATCTAGTTGCTCATCTAGTTGTTTTCTATACCTGGACCACTCTTCCACCTCGTAATACAAGTGCTAAAGAAAGCAACTAGTTCTTCTGCTGGACCCGATCATCATGGATGCATTGGTGTTCCCCATGTTCTCCTTTTGATTTCGTGAAGATTATGCAAATTAATGATTTATGCTCTATTTTTTTTTTATATGTGTTAACAGTTAATACAACTTACATGTGGATTTTTTTTTTTTGGGTACATACGTGGATGGTATTTGCTTAAGAGATGATTATTTTCTATTGAAAAATTAGTTTTCCTCTCAGCTACGAAATCGCCTCCTTCTCCTCCTCCTCGGATTTAGGATCTAAAACAATTTTATAAGGGCGTCGTGTTTTAGCTTTCGTATCGTTTAGTTTGCATCTTTCTTTCTCTTACTGATTATTCTTAAAATCATTGGTGGGGGACCATAAATTAAATTAATCATTTTCAAAGATATAATTTATTGCAAATAGCTAAATGACCAAAAGTTCAACACGTTCTTGCCAACAATCCCTATGATTTTTTTTTTGAGCCAATTATAAGATTATTAAATTTAGTTATTTTCTTAGTTTTAACCATATGTATCACTACAGCCAATTTGCAAATGGTCCTTTCAATGGTTATAATGACATATTCAATAGTTTGTTATGTAACTAAATTATTCATCTCTTGGACTTTTAGCAGAAAATTATTGATTTTTATTC